>BEXV01002414.1:49076-62694 GCA_003118195.1 Hemicentrotus pulcherrimus
CTATCGGCAGATGTTGTTTTTGGAAGATTATATGCGTCTTCATGTCAACAATGCAAGGTAAAATTGTCGGTAAGATGTGTGGAAATGTCCTGTTCCATAGTGGTGTAGTTATTGTTCCATTCGTAGTCCCATATGTGCAGATTTGTGCTGGTTTTGGCTTGATTTTTTTTTTTTTTTAACTCTGTTGCCGTATATACGCCGCACCCCGACTTTTTGATTTTTTCTCTCCCAAAAAAACTGCGGCGTTTACACCGGCAAATACGGTAAGGTCATTATGTAGACATATAGGCAAACTGTCCCATAGAATCGGGAAAAGAAATAGTGCCGTATTGGCTAGTCGCTATGTGCGAGCACGAAGATGTTTAAAACGAAGATCATCCAGATGCCTTGCAACAACGTGTATGTTGGCTTGAACATCTTTACAAGAAATGAGACAGAGAAGGGACTTGGCTACAAAGGTAATGATGAGGAAAGTGCGGCAAGACTTCAAACTTTGCCAGTTTAACAATTTCAGTCGATTTTGGTATGAAATTTATTGCCGTTGTTGTTTTACGGGTTTTACGGGTTGCGCGGTGTTGGATGCTTTCTAATCTGTCAGAAAGACAGCTATTGTAAGGATTCCACGCAGGTAAACCATACTCGAGTATCGGAAGAACCAATGATATGTACAGAGCGAATATTGCTGAGGGGGAGAGACCGGAAGAAAGAGAGGTAAGTAAACCTAGCATTCTATTTGCACAGGAGACGATATAAAGGACATGACTATCCCAGGAAAGTTTGTGGTTTAATATTATCCCTAGATACTTCATTTCACCTACAACCTCTACAGAATCTACGTTTACATGTACATGGTAAGATGGAAGACTGTCATTTTTCTTCTTCATTCCTGCTATCCGCATTACTTTTGTTTTCTTTGCATTTAGTTCCATTCAATTTCTTGAACACCATCCCATTACATTGTCCAGATCACATTGGAGAGCATGGGAGTGGTCAGCACACCTGATTGGATGATGAATTAGAGTGTCGTCTGCAAACATAGCACACCTAGAAGACACAAAGTCTGGAATGTCATTAACAAAAAGGTTGAAGAACAGGGGGCCAACAATGCTCCCTTGGGGTACCCCTGAGGATACACCACCCACTGAGAAGATGCACATCTGAAGATCACTCTCTGTTGACGACCACATACGAACGACTTGATCCAATGCCATAGATTTCCGCCTATGTTGTACTGCAGTGATAGCTTGTTGAGAAGGATGTCGTGTGGCATTTTATCAAACGCTCGCGAAAAAGTCAAGTGAGATGACATCTACTGGGTAAGAGGAGGGACCTTCGAGACAATGCAACCCCTCATTAGTTAGATGCAAGACTATAGAGTTACACATAATTTCCCTTTCTGGAAACCATGCTGCACATTGGTGATTGGACAAGTAGTATCACAGTGGCTCTGTATGGCTTTAGCAACGAAGGACTCCATGATCTTGCTGGCTAGACATGTCAATGTAACAGGACGGTAATTGGATGGACAGGATTTATCACCGGCTTTAAAAACAGGAGTGATGTTAGCAGATTTCCAAGAGGTTGGAACTTTACCTCAGGCTAGAGATATACTAAAGATGCGTTGCAAGATATGGCATGACACAAGTGCGGTTTCCTCCAGTAACACATACGAGAGGCCATCCGGACGGGTGCTTTTTTCGTCTGTAGAGTACCGGTAACTAATTTCTGGTAAACATCAGTAACGGACATATCAAAGGATTTCAGAGACTTGATAGGAAAATCACATTTTGGAGGTTCGTAATGACACCCTCCAAATATACACTACCTTAATTAACAGTGTATAAACCGCACTTTTTTGCCGCGGAAAAAATTTCAAAGTTGGGGGGGGCGGTTTATACACGTTACACCAAAAAAAGTAAGTCAAAACCAGCCAAATTTGCACATATTGGACTACGAACGGTACAATAACTTCACCACTATGGTATAGGACATTTCCACACATTTTACTGACAATTTTATCTTGCATTGTTGACATGAAGACGAAAATAATCTTCCAAATACAACATCTGCCAATAGATCTTGATCCAAGTTCGTGCCAATGCATTGCAGAAGTAAAAGAAGGGGCCGTTTAACGAACCTGCCGCAAAGCATCCAGCACGCGAAGTCGCCATTTTAAATGTATACATTGCAAAAAACCACTGGGTATGGCATCGGTAGGCGATGGCTGAGCGGTCTAAGGCGCTGGCTTCGGGTCCCAATCTATATGTGTCCGCAAGAGATCGAATCCCGCCTTCGTCAATTTTTTTGTTTGTTTGTTTGTTTTTTGGGTTTTTTTTTTTGAAGGCCGAAAAAGAGGGGTGCGGTTAATACACGAGGGCGGTTTATACAACATCAATTACGGTAACTTCTATTCTTCATTCAGCAACCCACACATGTAAATTTAACATTCCCAAAACTAGACTATCAGCAGCTGAAAAACGCTTTGCAGTAGCTGCATCAAAAACTTGGAACAGCATCCCTCTTTCCATAAGGGAAATTGCCCGTCTTGCCACCTTCAAACGATCCCTCAAAACTCACTCTTTTCCCCACTGATCTATGTGATATACTTCCTGTAATGTACATTTTTGTCCTCTTTTCATATATTGGTATTTGTAAGCGCTATGGTACTAATTGTTTTCAGCGCTCCTAAATATTCGATATTATTTATTTTTTAGGTGAACTTAAGTCAAAATGATCATCCTTAGATTTTAATAAGAAAACCTTGTCAGATTACCAATCTTAATCCTTTGTTATCACAATTTTGTCACTGTATACCACTAGATGGCCTGACCTAGCTAGCTGTGCTGCACTGCCTACATGTAAAATAAAATCTTGTCAAATAAATTGTTGTTGAATGACATTTTAGCGAATACTGTGTCAAATGAAATTTTTGTTGATTAAACTGTCTAAAATAAATTTTTTTAATGTCAAATAAGATGCACTTTCGCTGCGCTGAGACGGTGCATACCTGCAATGTTTTCTCCTTCAGTGACGTAATACAGCTCCCAAACTGGGCCTCTTTTTCTGAGCGGTCCCAGTCATCATTTTGTTAAAGCTAGATTCCATAATTATTGATGATTTCTAGGAAAAACAATTTTCATTCTAGGAATCTCCATTAAAAACTCTTCTGCATGCTCTTTTTTCCAATTTTTAGCCCGTTTTGATAGGAGGGGCCCTTTATTAGTACTACTGGTACTTTGGTACCTATACTTATTACTTAAACTTTCAATATCATTAAATAATTTGTATCATATAAAATAGGATGGATTCATCTCTTTGAAGCTATATTTGACACAGAAATAACGCCCTTCTGTATCTGAACAGACAAACTGTTCTTTTTACATTAATTATAAATATAACTGCAGCTAAAACAGAGGAAGTCCTCTTGGATCCACACGGAAATGAAAAGCCCTATATAGCTGCTCTTACATTCAAAATCAGCCCAAGGTTGTCCATTAACAAGCCAATCGACAGTGGGCGCTGGAACACCCTCAGAACGGCATTCGATGTATACTGATTCACCAGGTCCTTTGGTTTCATCGGAGGGTGGGGCTGGGAAATATGGCGCAGCTAAATGCATGAAAAAGAAGAAAAAAGTAACAAAGTGGATTGGTTAAATGCTTTATAAAAGAGAAACATTTACTCAAGTACATGATTTTTATGATATCCCTGTAATACTTCATTTCCTGTAAAGTCAATTAGACCCTTAAAAAAGTATTCATATCCCA
The DNA here is from genome assembly GCA_003118195.1 of Hemicentrotus pulcherrimus. Lineage (NCBI taxonomy): Eukaryota > Metazoa > Echinodermata > Echinoidea > Camarodonta > Strongylocentrotidae > Hemicentrotus > Hemicentrotus pulcherrimus. The sequence goes on from BEXV01002414.1 coordinate 52,844, forward strand.
CACCACTTAAGCAACTGGTTCAAAATATAACATAGTAGAAGAAAATTAAATGGACTTCTACAGAAGGTGTCAATACACAACTACTAACATTGTATCCTATTCAATGGACAGAGTAAGACTTTATAAAAGCACAGATGTTGTCACTACTATCAGGATATAGTATCAAACAAACTAAGCATTTACAATCATGAATTTATTTTTTGTATACATCATTGTTTGACTTTCAATTTACATTCCACAGTAACTACTGTGCTGATTTCATCATTCCCTCCAGTGTTTGATGCAACACATGTATATGTTCCCTCGTCACTGTTCTCGACAGCGGAGATCACCAGCGCCTGCCCGGATTCTTCAATAGATACCCGTCCTCCAGACTGTAGCTGCTCCTCTCCTCGCTTCCATGTGATCACAGGGGTTGGGCTGGAGACAGAGAGAAAGGGAGAAAGCCAAAAAGAGACAGGGAGAGAGAGAGAGATACGTATTTTCAGGCAATAGGCCATTTTCGTAATGTAATCAAACTTAATGCACAAATTTTTAAGTGCCTTGTTATGAATTATTTCAATAGTCGGCATGCGAATTGCCCACATTCATGTTGTTAGGTAGGACAAACCATGTTTGTCCTACAAACAACTAATGTATGCAATTTTCATTCTAATTATTGAAATACAATTACTCAAATTGAAATAGGTGAATTGAATAATTTGTAATATGACACTTACCAAGGATTTGTGCTTTAAATTTGTTTGCATTATAAAAATGGTCTATTCACTATGTTATGCCCTACAAATTTTTTTTGAGCCATTAGAATTGAAACTTTTTTAGAATTTGTACCAATATTGTTAAATAACATGTATATGCCAGAAAAGTAGGGGAAAATATATCTTCCTTATGGAAGAAGGAAGTAGGAAATATTAAGGAAAGGGGAAATTTGTCTTCAACTAAAGCAATGTAATAGGAAAAGGAAAAGAGAGATAGAGAGGGGATAGAGGGTAAACCTTTAAACAAACTTACAATCCATAAGCAATGCAATTCAGCTTTAATGACTGAGTTCTGATGGCGATTTCGCTTGCTGCTGGTCTCGTGACCAAATCGGCTCTATTTTCAACTGCTGGCAAATCTGAAATTGTACAGTAAATGATAAACAAAGTTAGTCATACTCCAACATGGAAATATTGATGATTGGTAAGTCATCTACCAGTAAAAGCAAATAGAAGCTCCTAAATGAGGAACTCCTAAATCCTATCCAAGGGACTGGGTGATTGAAGATCAATGCCTTCCAAGAGACACTGGTACATCAACTTGGACTCTTTCACTGAAAATCATAATGGTCATGATAGTGTGACAGGTCGAAATGTTTCTTAATATTTGTTGCTGAGACAGCAACTATTTAAAGGTAAAGACCAGTATTGGAAACGCCCCAATTTCAAAAAATGAAATGGAAGCTCTCATTACCAATCATGTGAAAGAATATGTTTTGACTAATACATGATGATAAAAAATTTGCCGGGAAACCGCCTACTAATTCATATATTTGGTAAATTTGTTTCTCTCATGGTCTGTGAGAGATATAGGGTAGTCCCATATACATCTCTCTGTGTATAGTGCTTGTAACTTTACGAAGAAAGGGCCAAATTTCTTATCATTTTGATGATTCCAGAACCTTGCAGATGCTAGATGCTAGATGATCAACCTTTTCTGATCGATTCCACAACATTTCTTTCACAATGCAATCGCATGACCATAACTGGTCTTTACCTTTAACATGGGAGAATGTAACAGGTCGAAATGTCTCTTAATTCTATTTGTTGAGGAGGTCCCTGAATGAAGGGATCTGTGTCTCTGAATATGGAGATCCCTTTAAGTGTACTTCTGAGGTGTTCCCTAAAAGGGGAAGTTCACCTTGACCTCAAGTCAGAGAGGGTTGGGGTGATTTGGAGAGAAGAATAGATTTTTTGCCACATCACAGGGGAAGTGCACTTCGACCTTGGGTCAGAGAGGGTATAGGGTAATAGAGAGAGGAAGGATTTCTTGCCACGTACATCACAGGTTGAGAGGGATGAGCATAGTCCATATACATCCAAGCCTTTTATTAAGTCAAAGCAGACCGGGAGCCAAATATCTGAAAAAGCGGCTCCCGGTCCTTAATTTTTTTAGAGAACCGGGAGCCGTTTTCCAGGACCAGGAGCCGTTTCCAAAATTGATGAAAATATGTATTCTTTTAAATTAGTTGTTAACCGTTACCTTTTATTCATACATACGGTAGTTTAAATTTTGAGCACTCTAATATTAAATCACTCATACCTTGGATACATCTGTCATTTGTAGTTGTTGTAGTTCATGTTTAAAACTATTTTCATGCCGTTAAATGTCAAAGCTAATTATTTTTTTAAATAAAAATATTTTAAAAATTGTCAAGTTTTAGTCTATCAAATACTAAATAAACATGCAAAGCTGGGATTATTTTGTCATTTGGAGTTGTTGTAGACCATGTTTGTTGATATGAAGTGCCTTTTTATGAGTTTGAAATTAATAATATTAGTCTTAGAATAGAGGCAAAACATGTGAGCCGCCATTTATAATGACAATGCAGACCTGCCAAGCTGTCACTTTCAAAAAACATATTATTCAGCTTGAAAAAGCATATTTTTAGGTGAAAAAACAGACTTTGCCTGTTTTACGTTTTTTAAAATTTTCCCTATAAAATGCTTTTGCAATCATGTTTCTTTGAATAAAAATGCATTCAATCATTGAGAGCGGCCGACCTGTCACTTTGAAGAAAAAAATAAAAATAAAAATAAAATGAAAAATGATTTGTTAAATATGTTTACCTATTTTATCAGAAAAATCCATTATTTTAAACATCGCAGAATTTTAGTCCATGAGTACGAGGGCCGCTGAATTGCGGTGCAACACAAAGCGATGTTCTATGCCAAAGTTGAGGCACCCATTGGTGCTTTATTGCGGTCGAATCAAGGCAAATCTGGAGTTGCAATCAACTTTGTACATAAAGTCAATGCATCAGCAGGTCCGGTATTTGTTTTTTCATTTGGCTTTTTGAAGATACTACCACACTCAAAGGGCTTGCGATAGGCGAAAAACTGGTAACAAAATCGCTGATTTCTTGATTTCTAGCGCTTCTTTGGTGAAGCTGTTTCCTAAAACTGAGCTTAACCTGCGTGTGCTTTGGAAATATGGCTCAGATTCCGCATTTTTTAAAGCAAAATTTGGCTTTTGAGATGGATTTTTGGAAGTAACATCGAGACTTTCTTGTACTGACACTGTGTGTGTAGTGCAGTGCATTGATTTTTGTCATTTGCGTGAGTATGCATGTATGGCCTGGGGAAATGCGCTCGGGAGATAAAGCGGGTGCTCATATTCGTGCTGCAATAATTGTTTCTGGGCGATTTTAATTAGGATTCTCATTATAACATGATTTGTGAGTGTTCATTCAGTCCACGTTTAACTCATATCAAGTAATTTTTTGTCTCATTTGTGAACATTTAGTGCTAGACATGTGGAAGTTTCTGAACAGAAAATGTTAATTCTTCCAGGCCGGGCGCCAAAAATACAAAATGACCGGCGCCCGGTACTCATTTTCCCCGTCTTACCGGCCGCCAAAAGTCAGGGACCGTTGGGTAAAAAGCGCCCGGCGCCCCGTTAATAAAAGGCTTGCATCCACTCATTACTTAGGTGGTTTGATTTGACAGAGAAGCTAACTCTCAGTAGAACTGTATTTCTGCAGCAGCATCTATGAGGTCTTACCTCATCATTTGGTTGGAGATGGCATTTAGTTGGAGATGGTGCACTATCTAGTTGGTCTAATTCTAGTCTTGGTGTCTCGCTAGGAGTCTCTCCTCGAGAGCTCAAGAGTGGTGAGTCATTGTAAGAGTAAAGAGAACTATACAAAAAGGCAATTTATATTTCTGTATTCATGATTACTTACCGTATGCATATTTGGGAATTTTATTGTTATACCTTGCTTATTGCTTTTAGATGTTACAATGTAACTATAAACCAATATGGAAAAGTATCCAAAATGTACAGTATTTCTATGGTGTGGGGAAAATGCCAAGTAGGGTCATAGTTATTATTCTTCTTCTTTTTATCGAGTCACTACACAAGTCCCGTCCAGTGGTCCACACAGGCTTTGGCAAGGCAATTCACGGCTTCCAGGTCATCTTGGGTGCATGGCTCTGGCAGGAGTGGGCAGACTAGCAGGTGTTCCATTGTCTGTTCCTCGCCGCATTCACATGCCAATTGTTCGTCTCCTAGACCCCACCTCTGCATTAGGACTCTGCATCGACCGTAGCCAGTTCTTAGGAGGTTGAGGCTAAGCCAGGTAAGCCAAGTCTCACTGGAGCCGGTTGCAGGGATTCCTTCGGGCTGAGGGAGAGTTTATGTGCAGTGGTCTGAAGGTGGTTAGACCACAAAGTCATCCTTTGGTTGTGAGGGCTAGTATTAAGAGGCTCTACAGAGTGCAGAAAGCTGTGTCTGGATTTGAGCCGCTTGCCCACTGGCTGTTGTTCGAAGAGTGGGTGGAGTGGATTGTTTTCTTGTTTGTCCTTTTCTATCTGGGACAAGACCAACCTTCTGACGTGTGGAGGGGCAATACCGCAGAGCAGGTAGATGTCTTCTACTTTAGTTGGCCTAAGGCATCAAGTGATCGCTCTGCAAGATGAATTTAGAGCTGGGTCAATCTTGGGTGCATGGGCCGACCTACTCCATACTGGTGATGCATACTCCGCAGCAGAGAAGCAAAGCACGAGGGCTGTCGTCCGGATTGTTCTGGCATCAGTCCCCCAGTTGGTGTTGGCTAGCTTCTTGAGGATGCAGTTGCGGGCTCCAACTTTTGCCTTTGTATTGGCAATGTGGTTCTTGTAGGTAAGGGAGCGATCGAGTGTGATGCCTAAGTAGACTGGGTTGGGAGTGTGCTTCAGCCTTTTCCCATACCAGCTGATCCTTAGTTGATGGTTGGCATCCCTGTTCTTGAAGTGGAATGCGCTTATCTGAGTCTTATCAGGGTTAGCTCTCAGGTGGTTGGTTGCATAGTATGGGATGAGACCTGCCAGGGCATCACTGAGGGACTCCTCCAACTTCACAAAAGACTGGTTGTGGGTGGCGATGCAGAGATCATCGGCGTAGAGGTCAGTCTCATGTCCTTTGTCAGCTCAAAGATCTTCCTGGTAAGGATTCTATGGTTCACAGTGTCGTAGGCAGCAGAGAGATCAACGAAAGCAGCTCCAGTGATTAGCCTACTCTCAAACCCGTCCTCAATGAACTGAGTGAGGTTTAGGAGTTGGCCAGTGCATGATTTTCCTGGCCTCAACCCTGCTTGTTCTGGAATGAGATGTTCTGGAATGAGATGTTCATCCACGAAATGGGCGATGCGGTTGAGGATAAGCCGCTCGAACAGCTTATATGTATGGCACAGTAGGGAGATAGGCCTGTAGCTCTTTGGACTGGCTGCATCTTTACCAGGCTTCAACAGGGCAATAACTTTGGATTTCCTCCAGAGCTTTGGGATGTTGTTGGTGCCCAAAAATTCGTTGAACATTTTGAGAAGCCAGTTGAGGGCGCCTGGTCTAAGCTGTATGATCTGCTCGGAGAGGATGTCATGAAGTCCAGCACCTTTGTTATTTTTCATCGCTTTGATGGCAGCAAGCAGGTCATTCATGGTGAACGGTCTAGTGAAGCCTGGGTTAACTTGAGAGCTTTGAGCGTCTGGGACCTTGGGGAGTCTGGCTCTTCTGGGTTGATGGTCAGGGTTTCCCCGACCATTCAATAAGAGTTGATGGGCAACTTGGTCAGCAGTGACTTCAGATCTTGGTTGGGCCTTTGTATAGACATTGCCCAGTATCCGGATCGTTTTCCATGCCTTCCTGCTGCTATGTGTCATGTCAGTGGATTGAATGAATTCCTGCCACTTCCTCCTTCTAGATTCACCAATTTCCTTGGTCAGATTTTCTCCAGATTCCAGTGTCTCCTCACTAAAGGGGTCCATCTGGAAGTGTTCAATGTAATCTTCATACATCACCTTGGAGTGGTCCGTCAAGCCTTGAATGTAGCTTGTGCGACATCCTCGGGGGATGTTACGCCGTGACGATTTCTTCATCAACTCTACAAAGGTGTCGTAGTTTTGGGGGGTGGCAGGTAGGTCCTGGATGTAGGAGTCAAAGTCCTTAGCAAACTTTTCCCAGTTTGCCTTCCTCAGGTTGAAACGACGTCGGAAGGGTACTGCTTGTGGAGTAATGACTGCATTAACCTTAAGCCCTATCGGTTGGTGCTGGGAGTGAGGGATTGGGTCGAGAATGACTTTCTCGCACTGGTTAGCAATCCTGGTAGATGTAAATATCAGGTCAGGGTTGTAGCCACATCTCCACCTTGAACTGTTGAAAGAGGCAGGAAGCTTAGTGTCATGAATGAGGGATAGCTGGTTAGCATCTGCCCATGTCTCAACAAGTTCACCATCTTCGTTCATTTCTCTATATCCCCCAGGAAATGCTATGGCTGTTGAAATCACCTATGACCACATTCATCCTACCGTCAGTAGCTCTGCCGGGCAGGTCAAAAGGCTCTTGAGGTGGCTTGTACACGGAGCTTAGGGTGATTCTCATTAGGTCAATAGAAAGGACTTCAATGTTATTGATGTCTGATAGGTAAGATTTGTCCACAGCAAGACCATTACGGGCAAAGATTGCACTTCTGTATTGGTCATGTGGTCTCTCTGCGATGAGGGTCATTCCAGAGATACGAGGGCGAACTTGTGTAGGTCCGCGATGGGTCTCCTGGAGGCAGAGAATGTCACAGTTGGTTGTTATGCATAGGACAGCCAAGAGTTCTTGTTTGGCGCCTGAAAGACCTTCAATGTTGGATGAGATGATACTCAGGGCCGGTCCTGACAAGGTAGCCATCGTGTTGATTGTGGTAGTTACTAAAAGAAACTTGAGTAGTGTGGTTGAAGGATTCACAGATTTTCATCTGACTAGGACTGCAATTTGAACGCTCCTTCAATGGCCCCACTGTTTTTACTGTTCTCCTACACTTAACTATAGTCTAGATACAGTACAGGTGATTGATCTGCAGTAACCTCTAAGTAAGCTATATGGTAATGCAGCTGAATTAATGATAGTCTATCATATATATATTTTGAGGAGGTATCAGCAAGGTAGACTAAACTATAAAAAATATTTTTTAAAAGATAAAGACGTATGACATAAAAAGAATATAATCAAAATGTCCGACTAAGTTCCTTGGCACAAACTCGGCATTATTAGACAAACCTTACAATTGGATAAACCTAATAATTATAAAGCTTGGTCTTGTTGCTCTGTTCGCCAGCAGTTTAAGGATATGAAACCCCGCGGCACACTACTCACAAAAGCTCTAACAAGCCAAGCTTATACAGAGCCTACAAAAACAAAGAAGTAATAAAACAAATAACAGAGTGCGCAATATGTTGTCATTGACAACAGGTATCTAGCACAACGCGCAGCAAAACAACTGCAATTTTGACTTCCTTCACTATAAAAAAAAACAAAATTTGATCACTAAATCACCAAATATATGAAAATCAAAAAGCTAAATCAAAAGACTCATCCTACAAATGAGTTGTACGCGTCCAGATCATCACTCTGGTACCAATCACAGCATAGAAACAAACGTCGAAACGGAAAAAATAAGAGAAACAAGGGAGCTCAGCAGAAAGACGTCTGCCCCCACTCGCCCCCTAGTTATTATTGATGTATCTATTCTTATGAAAACTAATCTGTTTGCCTGTTTCTTTTTGTCTTATTAAGGGTTGATCCATCCTCAAAATTAATACCACATAAAACTCTGTATGACTTCTTTGTGTGTCATTTGTGCCTGCTGTTACATTATTCTTTCTAGAATTTCTTCGCAGGATATCTCAAGACTGAATAAAGCCATTATCATGAAACTTGCCATGATGATAGATCTTAGTCTAACTTAGGACTGCATGACTTTGCAGAGAGTCGAAATGATCGTGACGTCATCCAGGCGCCATTTTGTGAAAATCAACTTATGATCATATCTTCATAATGGAAAGGTATTTCTCATTCATAATTATCATGATTAAGATCATCATCTGTCCGGTCAATTTCAGGTCAATAAACGTGCGCAACTCCGCGTTAAAGGCGCGCGCAAAAATTTAATGCTCCAAATCATCCCAAATTTGTTTTGCATACGTTTCAGGCCATATGGATCATTTTACAAAAGGCCCATCACACGTGCATGCGCGCGCGTTATTTTGCGCATACTAGCATTTTGCAACATAGATTCGCCGAATTTCCTCTGTCATCATATTTGGCACATTTTTCCAAGCATTTTGATAACTTGTTCACCTTTTAATAATGCAATGAGCGTCCGTCAAAGTTGACAGCGCGCGCGGACCTGTGTTATCCACAATACATGGGCAAAAATATGCCTATACAAAATTCATTGTAACTCTTTAGAATAGATAAGAACTCCCAATATTTTTTCATATTTGGATAGATTATGAGTTGTAGATATGATATCATGTCTCATTTGACCCTCAATTAACTCATGACTTCATCATAATGGCCTCCAAACTCAAAATTTCAATTTGCATATTATGACGTTAGCATATTTTTGGAAAAATTGATTGTATCTCTGTAAATATTTATCATTTTTCTTTCGTCTCATTTAGCTGAGACAATTTTCTACAAATATGATACCCACAATTTTTCATTTTGACGAAGGCATCATGGGGTATTTTGGCGATTAATGGAGGCATGTCAACTTTTCAAATTTTGCGAGTATTCTCCATGGGACATGACTATTTCTAAAAACTGGATTCTACATTTCTGTCTTTTGCAAGCAAAATCTTAGATAATATTAAATGTATTACTCATTGCGGATATAGTATCGAAAATAATATCGCTAGTGATATTCGTTTGTCTCGCAATGTGGTCAATAAGGAATCTAAAAGTTCACGACTTCGCCGGACCTCCCGTAGAGTATAAAAGACCCTTGCTTACAGTAGTTATTATCACCAGACGAAGTGTTGCAGATGCGCACGAAACGTCGTGAACTTTTAGATTCCTTATTGACCACATTGCGAGACAAACGAATATCACTAGCGACATTATTTTCGATATCAAAATCTTAGATGTTTTAGCTTCGTTTTCGCTGAGCTTCGAGTATGTTGTAGCTGAGACAATAAGCTATCACAAGTGTTCTTCTATTTTTTGATCAGACGCCGTGATTATGCTCATATTTTGTTATTATGGTTTCACAACTGACACAACACTAAATATTCACAATTTTGCAAAAGTTGCTTGTTGTGTGAATAGCTGTTATTTGTTTAAAATCCACGAAAGATTACTGTTTTAGAGTAAGACAAGAGGAGGCAATTTAGACTGAAAACCCTCCTGTCATGTAGGTCCCTGTTGCATTAAAAATGCTTTTCTTTCCTTGTGTTATCCTTTATCTTCTTTCATGACATTAAATTAATTTCATCAATTCATAATTACTTAATCACTCCTAGATACCCCCCCCCTCTCTACATTAAAATAAACATTTACATTCTTCATTTTCCTTCATTTCCCTTCCCCTTCTTCTTCACATACTTTGCTATTAATTAGTGGTTGTAAGCATATTAAGATAAATCAATAATTCAAGGATTTTTATAAGTTCCACAGTTATATCGACTGTACCACTTATTCCCTCCATTTTGTAAATATGAATGCATTTTTATTCTGATTCGTTGTAATCCGAGAAAAACTCATATACCGTATTTGCCGGTGATAACGCCGCACCCTTGTATAGGCCGCACCCCCGATTTTGACCTTTAAAAAAAAAAAAAAAAAAAA
>BEXV01002415.1:10411-23296 GCA_003118195.1 Hemicentrotus pulcherrimus
CAGAGAGGAGAGAGAGAGAGAGTGGAGTGGGAGTAAATGAGGGAGGGGTTTGTTGGATGGAGCCGTCTCGTCGAGGGAGCATGAAAGATACGCATAGATTATGTTGCTGTGTCGGGTCAGCTGTGTCGGTATTCTTACTCGATCCTCGTTTACTTTATCAATGCAGAAGTTTGAAGTCGGTTAGATGTATAATGTAGGTCGGCCGGCAATTATTTCCCCTACGAACTGTGACTGTTTATCCGCTGTAACGACTTCGAGAGAGACTACAACTAGTCTTGTATTTTTTTTTTTTGAAGTTTCACCTTCCTATAATATCAGCAAAAGAGTCAGAGTTTAAAAATTTTGGAGGAAACTGAATTCAAATTAGGATTAGGAGTCGAGAACTGTATCGTCTTCTTTCTCTTATAATTTAAGGAAACGCCAAAGCTTCCGTGCTTCGTGTGGGAAGAAACTGAATTCAGACGAGGGTTAAGAGTAGAGAACGGTACAACGAATGTCCACTTTTTCTAATAATTTAATGAAACGACAAAGCTTTCGCGCTTTGCGCGGTCGGAATGACAATAAATTCAGACAAGGATTAGAGGGATCCGGTATTTTTGTTTGAGATTCTGAAACAAAATGCTGGATTTAGCTCAAGCTGCAATTTAGGTCGGTCAGGTACTCCATGCCTTTTACAAGCCGATCGGCGCTGTCTGATTATAAAGATATTTATGATTAGAAAACGAGTGTGGTAAAACCGGTCACTCAAAGTTTTTTTACATTTTTGAGGCACTTCTTGATCAATATGAAGCGCGATTGTTTAAAGGCTTCAATATTACACCATATCACAGACACTGGTAGCACGTAGGACCGTGCATCTCAAATTTTACATGGTTTAACTAAGCCTTTAAGAGTCGAGAACGATATAACGAATCGTCTGTTTTCTCTAATAATTCAATGAAACGTCAAAGTTTCCGCGCTTCGCACGGGCGGACTGAAACCCAATTCAAAACAGGATTAAGAGTCGAGAAAGGTACAATGGATAGTCTTCATTCTCTAATAATTTAATCAAACGTCAAAGCTTGCGGGCTTTTCGCGGAAGGGGGGGGGGGAAGGGGAGAACTTAACTTATACGAGGATTACGAGTCGAGAAAGGTACAATGAATTGTCTCCTTTCTCTAAAAATCTAATAAAACGTCGAAGCTTCTGCGCTTTGCGTGGGAGTGGGAGGGAAAAACTAAATTTAGACACTGATTAATAGTCGAGAACGGTACAACGAATCGTCTTCTTTCTCTTATAATTTAATTAAACGTTAAACGACCCCCTCCTTTCACCCCCTTCTTTACCCCCCCCCCCACAAGACCTTAGCGTGCTCACTACCCCCTTTAAATAAGATCCTAGATACGCATCCGCATTTAAATATAACGCTACGATGCTGACCAAATTACGAAATAAATCGTATATATTTATGTCGTCGAGGAAAATGACAATGTGCACATACGCAAGAACTGTACATAGTCCATAGGAAAAATAATTTAGCCTTCGGCCCCGGGTTTATAAGGTTTAATTTGTATTTGTAGACATTGGACATTTGTCGATAATTTCTGGCAATATTTGTCCGTAATCGGTGGCCTCTACACCCCCTCCCCCCGCACACACACTGAAAAAGTCCAGCAACGTCCTCTGTGTTTATCCGTTTCACTTTTAAATTCAAACATTTCCTCCTCTAAACGGGTAAGGGTTATATCGCCTCCTGGCTTAAGTCAACCTGCCCCCTCAAATTTCGACCATCTACTACAAACTTGTTTTAATCGGGATGCCGCGAGAATACTTTTACATTATATCTAAAATATATTTCGGAATAAGGTCAAATTGATGTGTGAACTTTTAGTACCTGCAAGATGGCTAAATATATATACAGATATCTTACTTGGTATTTTAAAGAGGAAAAAAACATTCCAGAGAAAGTAAAGTTTATTTTTTTCTCCCTCGCTTCGCTACCTCGCAACATTCAGAAACGGGGTAGTTCGAGGCATCGAAACGTATGAATATCCTCTTATAATGACATGTTGGTACTCGGGCACTTCGCTATCAGAATATCGTCATGATTCGGGCAGTATGGCGCCCGAATATAAGATCACTTTTTTTTAAAATATCGAAATTAAATTTATACCACAACTAATTTTCCTTTTTTATCCCCTCGTTTGCTTCACTTCTCGCAATATTGATAAATCAGTATGATTTCTGGCAACGAGATGGCCGAATGTATATATATTTGTATTTTATCTGATGTACTGTATATTGACGACTTAACAAAATTGTTTTTGATCACCCACTTTGCTCGCTCGCAATATATTTAAGATCAGGATAGTGTATTTTCCGGCTCCTCGTGTCCAGCTAAAGCTGCGCCACTAAACATGTTGTTGTTATATACCCCGAAAACAATAGTTTTCTAAATATCAAATTCAAATACGAAGATATACAAGTTTTTTAATCAATTAAAATCTCCAGGATGTAGACAACTTGAGTTTTTGACTTACTGTTTAGGAGACCCAGTTCTTGTCCTCTGACGATAAATAATTCGTAACCACTTATCACAAACGATAGCAAAGGGATATAATTTTCCTTGAAAAACATTCATCGGCCCTAAAGTTAATTATTCGCCATCACCGGGGGAATTTTAATGTGATGTCATTTCATCTTCACGAACTCCAATTTATTTTTATGATAGCTAATTTCCAGTATTTGCTGAATAAGAATATTTAAAAAAAAAATCTATTTGAATCTCCTGTAGTTTCAACAACCTTTAGTTATCGACTTATTGTCTAAGAGACCCAATAAGTACTTACCAGCTGACGATTAGTAATTTCTTACCATTTATCACCAACGATAGAATAAAATATATTATTTTCCTTGAAAAAAACATTTATCCGCCCTAAAAAATAATTATTCGCCATTACCGTGGAGTTTAATGCGATGTCATTTGGCTTTCACGAACGCCAATTTATTTGTTATAACTCATTTCCATTAATCTCTGAATAAGCATATTGATTATAAAAATTGTTGAAAACCAATTTATGACAAGTAAAGTCTCTCTTTTTCATGAATTAATAGGCCTTGGACACAATATCTCTCATTACTGGTGGAGTGTATAATTTGATGAGGTTTCTTGATTTTCACGAAAGCAATTACATATTTTGAATGTCCCCCTTTAAAAAAAATAGTTTTAATAGTGTATTACGTAGGTGGAGACATTATGTTTTATTCATAAATATTTATACAACCCTCATATTTGTCACTATGATGGTCATGGCATTTCGACATTATTTACCTGATTATAGCTGAGCCGGCAAATAACTAGCGCTGGAACATATATCAGGCACCCATGTACATCTGGGTGTAGAGTAACAAATGTAGATAAACGTCGTGCCAAAGGACAGAGCCGGGCTTGGATTTAAAATTAATGGTAATAATTCCAAACCACAACCTTATGATTAAAAGTTAAGCGAATGAACCTCTATAGCACGGTAGAAGAATGCAATGCAATCATATAAAAAAAAAACCATTTACAGAAAGAAAACAGTGTAGAAAAGAAAAAGTAAAGGATCAAAGAATCAAGACAAGAATTGTGATGATGTTTTTAGCTGTTGATGATGGTCATGATGATGGTGATAATGGTAATAATACTCATAATAATAATAATGGTGATGCTAATAATGATGATTATCATCATCGTCATGATCATAATAAATCCTTTTAACAATGATGATACATAATGTTGTAAATGTGGGTCACTTAGAAACACATATATACAGGATGGTGTCAATACTGTGCTAATTTTGTTGTTAAAGTTTACATCATTTTAAATTTCATGCACTGGAAATAAAGATAAAAAGAACCCATTTCAATCTACTTCACTATTAGTTCACGACTCATGTTTTCAACTCGTCAGCCCTCTCTCTTTCACTCTCTATCTCTCTCCCTCTTTCCCTCCAGGTTCGCTAGGTCTAAACACCAACTATGATGGCACCTATATCACAACCCTGGTCTCACCAGACCATCCCGGTATCTATCCTTCTGACACTCAGATAGAGTGGAAAGTTGTGACCGACCCTGATCAGATGGTGGGCATACTCTTTCATCCTTTCTTATTATGATTTCAGTATTGAGGGTGTGTTTTGATGCTCGGTATTTGAAGATGTGTATTGTACTTTATTTATGGCTCAGACCCCAAATAAGTGGACAGCTGTTTCACTAGTATGTGAAGCCTCAAGTGTCAACATATTAATCCCTTAAAGATCACTTTAGATTAATCAACAAAGGCCAACAAAAGTGGCGTGTGCCTGTAATCCACCTATAACAATGGAAGTTACAAACTGATTCAGCCGAGGACTCAGTTCGAAACTGAGTCATTTCTTTCAGATGCCGACGTACAAAGGTCGGTCCACAGACGTAAATAAATCATATCCGATTATTAATATTTGGCTCTTACGTCGAATATATAGGGTTCGTTGTTCCAAAGCTTCTTCATTCCAACACGAAAAAATATCATATACAGGATTGCATATCATTTTTTGGAATAACGAACCTTGGAAATTAAGTATCCTCGGAGTAATGCCTAGGTCACATTTGCCGCGGCGGCCGTGCGGTCTAAAAAATCTACGGCCAAAAGAAATTATAGGGCCGCCGCAGCTCCCCCACGGTCACATATGGTAGCGTTCACATATGCTAGGGTAGCCGCAAGGCGCATTTTGAATTTGTGGAGACAGAAAATCTGCTGCTGCCGTTCGGCCTTTGAAGTGATGACGCACGGCCGCCTCAGGACGTCCCTGCGGTGGCCGTAGGTTTTTGAAAAATACTAAGGCAAGCAAAAGGTTGCCGCAAGGTGCCTGCAATACGGAATACAAATGTTTTCCGCAGAAAAAAAAAACGAATCGCAATTACTTTTTAAAATACGGCAAAAACAAAATGAAGCATGCCTCTGTCTATTGTAATGACGAACCCTATAGTCTAGCCCAGGGCCTGGTGCATTGTGGAAGGGTCGTCACAACACAAAAGTGACATTTTCTGTTCCAGCGGTAGCAGCTTGAGAAATTTGAAGATAAAATATAATTTTATCTTGTCGTTGATAACAATGCGCTAATTTTTGTTTATGTTTTTGTTGATAATAATGATAAAATGAGTGTAATTTGTGACTGCATCACCCCTCAAAGTACTTCATAGTAATTTTGAAATTGTTATGGACTCGCCATTGTGCTGTAGGCCATGTGAAATGTGCATTATTCTTTAGACACGCGTCACAAAAATGATACACACAATGATGCCTCACTGTTGCCAATGGTCTGTGGTGTGCGTCAATTTCAGTGGTTTATCAGACACAGAAGTGACGAAGATGCGCTTAAAATACAAACTTTAAACTTTCAAGCTTTCAGTTTAAGCATTTCAAAGTGACCCATATCTGGGTTTCAGAGACTGCCTCTGTTCGACTATCTGTAATCAGTATTCCGTCATTGATTGATCATGGTTCTTTTTACGTCATATGAAAGAATAGACAACAAATAGAAATTAGTATCATTATAAAAGCAATGGGTTTTTACATCTGCGGTTGATATGGTGTCATTATGGGCTCTTCATCCATTCACTTAATCTTCTTATAACACCTCGCTCCCTTCCTGTCGTAAAAATTTAATTGCATGTCAACTTCTTAACACCGATAAAGGCGCAGAGCTTATTATGCAATATTCATGCTCTTACAGCGAATATAAAATCGACAGTTGGACACTTTTCGTTTCTTGACAAACGCGGGAATCGGATTAACAAGAGGCCCTGTAGTCTCAGTCAAATATAAAAACTGTTTGCATGCGTCACCAAAAAATCTCATGTAAAGGGGTGTTTTTTTAAAGATCGGTTGCGGTCCGCGCGGTGCCGCGTTTAGGGGTTAAAAAACGTCCATTTTCAAGAAATAGGCGGGTTCTTTTTCGAAATCCTGCTGTACGTGTTTAATTTTTTTCGTCTTCTAATTCCCGACTCCGAACTGAAATCTGGTCGGGAAGCCGGATGACTATAACTTCGGTTACGTCAGCTTTCTAAGGTAAAACACATAAGGAAGCCCCCTATACTTATATAAATGTATTCTACTGCAATTTAATATCGGTGCCACTTGCATTCACATTCACAATCTTAACCATGCAATAATCATAGAATCGTACAATGAAACCTGGTTTGTGCCTTCATCTCCTGGCTCCCTCGCCCTGGATGTACCTGAGCTTTGGATATAAAATACGATCCCTAGCTGGAGAGCACTGGCCCTTGTTGCAAGATGTTATGAATGGTCTTCTGATACTTCTGAATATTATTTCATCTTTAAACCAGCAAACTTGAATAACAACTCATGAACGAATTGATCTTACATATTAAGACATAAATTTTGTAATGTGATGCTTAATATCAACACGTACAACAATAGCTATGGGTTAAAGCATGGTTAAAGTATTGGCCGAAATTGTGAAAAACCGTGTTTATGGAGACACGTATTAAACATCAAATATAATGTATTCAGAATCTGGGAGGCTTTCGTGTAAAAGATGTACATTTTTTTTGCTGTGCTGAGTCTTTGTAAATAGAACGAGACAGCATACTTAGAGTAGTAATACATTTACAACTCAAGGAATTAAGTATTAGCCAAAAATGTAAAAGGCCATTATGTTTGTGAAGATATATAGTAGCTAAAATGCCAAGGATACGTGTTCAAAACGTTGATGCTCAATATGTAAATGTTGTAATATGTTGCAATAGGTAAGGTTCTAATGATACTGACTGGTGTGCTTTGTTTGTATAAAGAAAGAGAAAGCAAATGTTATTGTTATTATTTATACAAAAGTCACCAATTTTCTTTTGTATATTAGATGCCATGTGTTGATACGGATGGGTGTCATTGGCATAGGGTGAATTTGTACATGGGTTCGTCCTGTATTCACATTTATATTTTGTTTTGCATAGTATAATAGTAACTGTTTATTGTACATTGTGTACTTTTTGTAAACACTATACATATAATGCTAAACATATTACTCATTGCGGATTTAGTATCGAAAATGATATCGCTAGTGATATTCGTTTGTCTCGCAATGTATGGTCAATGATTTTACATTATCAACAACTTGAATGGTAATCCCCACCGCACTTCAAAATGCTCAAGGGGTTACATTTTTTACAATACTTGCTTAGGAGTACGCATTTGTGAACTACCAGTTTAGAGTCTGAAATCGGGGAAAAAACACGCGAAATCCTCATATAGAGTGTATTATGGATCAGAAGAAAACCTCATCCAGGGGGTGTCAGGAAAACCTGAGGTCACTCATGCGCTTACATAATCTTTACATGACCCCTGGGACAAGGGGTGACTCTGAATCTTTTTCAAGAAAAGGAATTGGGTATTAGGGGGTAATCCTGAGTTATCAAACGGCATTTATTAGCGACTTGGTAAATGTCAATCGAAGTTTCAGCTTTAAGCCTTTGTCTAGTATGTACTTGACAAAGATTACTAGACAATGCTTAGTGGCTAAAATTAGAGAAAAGTCGGATTGTAGCCGTCGGGTTGTATCATGTGCGGTGGGCTTATGAAAAAAGAACAAATATGAATCATTGGAAATTAAAAATAGTAGGCCTTTCTACGGTGACGATCAGTTTTACACCAAGATATTATTTGAATGAAATCTCACAGATTTTTTTTTTTTATAATTTTTTTTTTTAGGAAGGGGGGTGGGGGGAGCCCTGAAAGTTTTATATGAAATATTTTCACTGTTAATTCCACCTGCGAGCACATGTACTGGAGGATTTATTATACCGCCAATCCTGTCAAGGTGGGATGAAGGTGGGATAGAATTTCCATGGAAAGCTCAAATTAAAATAATGGAAATAATGACCTTTCAAAAAACTTCGATTGTACAAAAAAAGAAAATAAGCGACGCAAGATGGAAAGGGTTTAATCTTCATGTTTATTTGCTGTGGGAGCATAAATATTGCAGAATAAGCTCAGCGCCTTCAGTAATGTTAAAACGTTGTCATGGACTTGTATTCTTTACGACAGAAAGGGAACAGCGTGTATAAGAAGATTAAGTGAATGGATGTTGAGTCGGCAAAGGAACGTAAACATAATAATAATAATAACTACAAATATGGAACCTTTCCACCTGCAAATGTCAAAATATCCAAAAATGTCATAACATGCCAACCGCAGAATTTGTCATATGTTGTGGTATATTTTTAACGACAAAATATCATTTTCATTGTAAAATATAGAATGAAAGAACGGCGAAATGATGTGCAGGCTTAAGGTGTCACCCCCTCCCCTCAGCGCTTCAAAACTATGCTCATACGCGCGCCCGTACGTGCAGCATGTTGTTTTTACCAAGTTACAGTTATCAGCAATGGTCATGATGTATTATCTTTACAATCGTTTAATTTGTGTAAATCTAGTTTACATGCATATCACTTTGAAATGTCTAAAGATCAGACTTGGCAAAACGAATGATTTAAACAAGAACGTGATTTTAATGTGTGCGCAGGTAGTGATTGACATCAAAATACTAGATATTGAACATATCTGGGATACGGTGCATATTCATCACGTATCAACTGATGGGATGACTGCTACGAACCTCTCATTGGCTAGTAGTTCTGTGACGTCACTAATCCTACCGGGAGGATCTACGGTGGTCAGCTTTTGTAGTGACGTCATTGAGCAGCGCCGGGGCTTTGTCATGGAGTTTACGTCATACGATATAGATACAAATGGTAAGAGTATGGGTGCATGTTGACAGGAATAGACAGAAATGTAGAGTAGGCGCACATTTTGGAGGTTAGTATTCAATGCAAGAGAATATTCTTTGGATGAAAAATTCATGTTGAAAAAACCTGACCTCTGATTAGGAGGGAGCTAGAGTGTCTTCTTTTCATCAGCCCTTCCCCTCTCCTGTTTCCCCCTCTTTTGTTTCCATTCAATTAGGGATACATACTCCCTATGGACACCCCCCCTTGCTGCTACACAACTGTTGAATACAAATACATTTAATTTTCATTTATCAGCACGGGTTTTTTTGGTATGTTTAACCCGATCGTTGACAAAGCACTTGTATGATTTTAAATTAGCAACCAGGGGACCGATAGCTTTGGGATTTTTCCGAAGGACTTGGTAATGAGGATTGATGTCTTTCCAATACGTTATTTCGACTCCTGGACATTCTGGTAACGAGACCACTGCTCAATGACTAAGCCAACAAACCAGCACAACAAAGAAATGATCATGATCAATGTATTGTGAAAATGTACAAGTATTTCCGCTCATGTTTGGTTGTATCCATAGAAACGTCATTGGTTGACACATTGGGAGATGATTTCTACTGTCAATCTGGACAACAATACATCCGGGTCAGAGCAAGGTGTGAAGGGATCGTTGACTGCCATGACTTCTCAGATGAAATTGGATGCGACGGTATTTATGGGGAAAAAATATGAAATACAGAAGGAATATTGTTCAAGAAATAAAGCTGTCAAACAACCGCTAGATAGCAGCGTATATTATAATGATATGTGTTCTAGGCCTATATCTATTTAGTTCTTATGGTTACATTACGGGATCTTGCATATTTATATAATGAGTTTGAACACAAGTCGTGATCTTGCATCAGGTATAGAATCTGGGTCTAAAAAAGAAATCGAAAACTTAATATGCCCATGGAAAGTGAAATTTCATTTTGGCGGGTCATGTTGATAACATAAATTATGTGTACGTTAAAATAGTTCGTCTTTCTACAAGACTAGTGTGCATTGATATTTCGGCATAAATTTTCATAGATGAATGCCACACGCCATAAAACTAAAACAACAACGACAACAACATTTGTTAACCCCTTTTGTAAATTGTGCAAAAAGGCAATTTATGCATGGAAGTATGTACTACAGTTGTGTATGTCCCATTTGCAGGCACCAACAAATGAAAAGGTTACATTCCAACGGCATTTGAAAGTAGATAATAATTTAGAACTTCCCTGAAAAAGGGGGCTTGAAAATGTTTTTAAGTGGGAAAATAACGTCTATTGGTTGTCGAATCGACTTAAGAGCTATAGAGCCAGTAAATAAAAGTCTGATTTTCAGACCATTATACCGAATGGTCGTACGTTTTATGTTGTGCAAAGATTAAATCAGTCTAATTTGGGCCATTACAAGAAATGGGTTATTGATGTGGACAAATGCTCATGTACCCTTAACAGCTCGTGTTATGTATGTTATTACCAGAGAAGAAAAAAAAAGCCAGTCAGTCACTAAATAGTGTCTGACAGTGAAGTTTAGCAAGTAAACGGGTTTCCTTGCATAATTTGAATATCAGGACACTGCCAACGTTTAAATTTCACAGATAGGACATACGTGACATATTCATGATAATTCCTGCAAATTTCTACAGAATTTGATGTTGGCTGCAAAAGGGACATAGTATCTTTAAGGAAGGATGGATATAATAAAGAAGAGAAATAAAATAAAATAGGCCTATTCAAAGTACAGTCTGAAGCGCCATGTCGAACGAAAGTAAAATTTCACAAATCAGGGGGAGGTAAGGAGGGGGAGGGCTTTAAAAATTGGATATGCCGGATTTAATTAAGACCAACAACTATCCTATTAAGTCTTTGTGCTCTTATTTTCTATTTCTTTCTCTATACTAATACCCAGAATGCAGTTTCAGTGCATACCAATGCAACGGAAGTGATATTTGCCTTATTCCCAGATTGCAATGCGATGGAAGGATTGATTGCCCACGCGGAGACGATGAAATGTTTTGTGGTAAGATAGCAATACAAAATGGCCTGCATTCTACTATATTTTAGACCGATCTAGGATCTACATTCGCATTTTGCCAAAGGAAGTTAGACCAAGGTCTAATTTCTCCTAATGTAAAATGTAACTTTAGACCCAGGGTTCGGTTGAACTAAAGAAGTAGAATGCGGACAACTGACCCCTTCACCTTTTTTCTGAAAGAATGGGAATTCGAAAAAGTCATTATTTTCACGGCAGATGATTAAAATGTTTTGTAATAAATGTGGCTATAAGCTATAAGTCAATAAGGATAAAACACAAGAGTAACTGTAAGGGTTTCTTTTTCTAATTCATTCTGTAATCGTTGCTATTCTCCAATATTGTACTACCAAACATTTATTTACGTACAGAGACACTGCGTTGCCCGGCGTCTTGTTCTTGCGGCGAGCCTCGGCACGTTCCTCTCTCTGCACCCCGATGCGCTGATCCCGACTGGTTGCCATTTTGGGTGAACTGCACGGACGGCTGGAATGAAGACTAAGCGAATGCAACAGCACCAAAGGCTATACTTATGTAAATGAAGCTTAATTACACTATGGCAAAGACTTTCAAGAAATCAAATTAAAGACAATTTTGTAACCCTCTATTTTTGCCTTTAAATATCAAGTTCGGATTGAGTAATATTTGTCATTGGTACATTTAAAAAAAGTGATAGATGAGGCTTTCAAAGTTGCCATTGGTTTACTTTTCGAGAGTCTTTGTGATCGTGAGATTGAAGGAATTGTAGGGAAGTACAATCATAAATAGACAGGAAGAAAGAAAGAGAGAGAGAGAGAGAGAGAGTGCGCGCGTGTGTGGGTGTGTGAGGGAAAGAGAGGCGCATGCAGAGAGAGAGAGAGAGACAGATAGGGAGAGTGTGTGGAGTGTGGGCATGTGTGAGTGAGAGAGAGAGAGAGAGAGAAAGAGAGAGTGAAAGGGAAAGAAATACAGAGAGAGAGAGATGGATAGACGGGGCGAGAGAGAAAAAGAGAGGGCCTTCAACGCATCGTATAAGTCAATACTCAGTCATAGAAAGTTTGAAAAGATTAAGAAAATCAAATTAACATTGTAATAATATTCATCGATGCGTCTGTATGAAATGTCAGTATCAAAGGTCTCCTGCAGATGAAAACATTCTGTCTCGTCAATTTTTTTTTCATCATAACTCGAATATTCTTTTGATCGAGTTTGACCTTGCCTCCTCCTAGGTATTTGATTATAAGTATTGTTATCAATTATTATTGTCTTTTATTTATTGCAGAAATCTTAATGGCGCCCCCGTCCGTCATCTCATGAAGGGCGCCTTCTCTGGACTCAACAATGCCAATACACTGTAAGTTTGTTAGTTTGTTATTTTGTTTGTCACATTATCGTTGTCGTTATTTGTATTATCATTACTATTATTGCTATTATTTATATTATTTATATTACTACTATTACTATTATTATCATGATCATCCTTATTATTAGCTTATAGTCCTCCCTAGAACTATAAGCTAAGACAAATAACCAACAGTCTTTTTTCAAGACTACACCAACAGTCCTTTTCAGGACTACACGCACTCGAGAACGAAAGATTATCGAGAGCCCTTTTCAGGACTTACCAATCCTCCCTCTCTCTCACATGGTGCAACCGTAAGCCTACTGTTATCATGTTTGTATATTATCATACTATGTTGTAAAGTTTTAATGATTTAGAACTATGTGCAGTTGCTAAATTGTACAAAACTTGATTTGGTTCGTCTTTATAGGGATCTTAGCTCCACTCAGCTCAGCCACCTTCCGGCAGGCGTCTTTATCGGACTTAATCGGCTATGGGAACTGTAAGTTTGCTTTAATAATTTTTGTTTACCTTTTCAGCTATATTCAGCAGTAGCCTTCAGTCATTCGGGGTACTGGAATCATGGGGAGGGTGGTCTAAACAGCGTGGGAATTAAGAAGGATATTAATTGGGAGGCATGAAGGGTGCGGGATGCCCGGATCATGTCCTCTTTCTTTTCCCATCCTTATCCCTACCCCTTTCCTAATACCCTCTTCATCTTCTCTTTGCCCACTTCA
>BEXV01002415.1:38701-59583 GCA_003118195.1 Hemicentrotus pulcherrimus
TAAAGTTTGTGTGGAGTCCAAATGACTAAAGAAATGTAATTTTTCGAAGTGTAGCCTTGCATATTACAAAATCAGATCACTCCTTAAGAATATCAAAATATATTGGTTGTATATTTCAGTTTGAAATGGAATATTTTGCCATCAATGACTAGGTCAAAAACTGGTAGTTTAGTCAAATGCGCCGCCTGCATACGGTTTGAATATGATTTTTACGAGTCGCTTCATCGATTGACTGCGAAATATGGCTGTTTTATACGAATAAAAAATACCCCGATTAAATTCGTATTTTAGCAGCACAGTAGCACACAATTCGTCATTTTCGTTACGTTATTTCCTGCTAACCAAAAATACGAATGCTAATGTGATTTTGCAAATAATTCAACGCAGTAGCTACACTGCTTATTTACCTCCACATTATCCACCTCCACATTGCGCACCAAAGGTCATGTCAGTCGCTGACGCAGTATTACATCAGGCAAACGACGCATCGTGCGTAACGGTCATAAGTCATTATATCTCTCATCATGGCGAGATTACCAAAATAGTTTATGGGCAAATATAACATTTCGCTCTCTATACGGTGAGATATCCTTCTAATAGACTTGACGCAGGACTGCGCCAGCAACTGTTGCCGTCATAGACACATCATGCAGTTAGGATGACACTGTACAACATATGTTTGCGATGATACCATTTTGCATGGTCCTAAGATTACGTTGAATAACAGGAGCGCGCGCTAATATTCTAGACAAGTTTCGTTAGAGCCGATAATATTGCAATCGAAATGACATCTCGTGTGTTACGGGCAATAAGACAAAATGAATTGATCGTACGTCAACGCAACTAGGCGTTGTGGCGTGCGCCTGTAATCCAGCTAAAAGTGGAAGTTACAAACTGATTCAGCCAATGACGCAGGTTCGAAACTGCGTCACGTCTTTCGGATGGTGACGTTAAAAGTCGGTCCCTAGACGTAAATAATCATATCTGATTGATACACGTCTATAAAAACCCAAATACACACACAAATACACACACGCAAAGACATTTCAATTTAATGTCTGCCTAGTGTGAGACTACATGATGAATTTCTTATAAAGACGAGATAACGTAAAACAAACAAAATTCCCCTCCCCCAGAAAAAAAAAAACCCATAACAGCAAATGAAAACGCCCTCTCAGTTTTCATGAAAAGAGAATCTATATTTGTGTAATTGTAATTAACCTGTACTATAGTAATTCATTTTTATTTGCACACCTTTTACACGCGTCAAATACCGCATTAGTCAAATGACCCCCTGTTGCTCAACTTGCATGAACTAACGATGATAAATGTGATACAAAGCATCATGCACAAGGTCAATTATATACTTCACGTTTAAGCTGAACAGACACGTATACAGACTTGTGTCTGACATTTAATTATTGTTATTCCGCGAGAAAAGAATATCATGCATATCCCGGTCAGCTTTCTTACATACTCGGTAACCTCGGGCATTAATATTGTGCATAATATATGGAAGGAATATCAGACAGGTTTTTAACAGACGATGTCATCCCAGTCCCTCTTTATCATTCCAGATCAAAATTAAAACCGTGGTATCACTGGGAACACGTGATCATAGCAGATGCACTGTCCGTCACATGATGTTATCCAAAGGAAATAAGCTTCCCTCTCTTCTCGATTGTAGCTCGAGGCAACAGACCGTATACGTAAAGGTGAGGCGGTTAAAAGGGCGTAAGAAATAAACAGTGTCGACAAAATCACCCCATAGTTTATCGACAATGAGACCCTTCTGGGTAGTTCGAGTGCATTCGTTCACACAAAAGCATCTTTACATGATTATGACACTGTAAACAGTTAAAATACAATTTGAGAACACCACCAACAAAGAAAAGAAAAAGAAAGGAAAAAAAGAAAGAAAAACAAAATTACAAATAATCCTAATAGCTTATCTTACAGCCACTGCTGCTGATGGTAAAAGAACGAGAAATAATAATCAGAATGACGATGATGATGATAATGATGATAGTAATAATAATAATGATAGATGAAATAAATTAATTATATAATAAATAAATAAACTTAAAGAACAAAAGCGTTTCTTGTGCCACACGATGAAAACCCAAATACTGAAATTTAACTCAGAATGATGATGGTCATTCCTAAATCGTATACTGTCGAGGTTTAGTCCAATGTTAATTTTCATAAAAAGCGGTCCTAACTTTAAGTGGCCCGATATCATCCCCTGCGTTATGAAGTGTCAATTACCAACATAATTATTTGTCTGCAAAACAATTCTAGGCTGCAAATTATGAACCAAAATGATGCCATCTTGTATACAAAATTTATAATACATATTTCAGGTTAATATTCATTCTGGTTTATCATTGCATTTCCGAATAGCACTATTTATTATTGGACAGGTTGTCTAGTTGCGTTTCGTTATTACGAGTAAAATTCACAATGATAAATTTAAAAAATACTACATGTACTTACATGATCAAGGAGAGAGAGAGGGAGAGAGAGAGGGAGAGAGAGAGAGAAAGAGAAAGAAAGAGAGAGATAGAGCAAGATAGAGATAGAGGAAGATGTACATAAATATTGACATAATTTGACTCAAGACTGTGAGATTTGAGATTATTCAGTTCACTTCAATATTCAAATTAATTCCACTAGAAATCCATCCATATCCATAGTTTTTACAAGTAATCTTCCATGCATTCAAAAAAAAAAAAGGTCGCGCATAGTTAATTAAACAAGATCACATGAATACATTAAGCACGTCAATTATAGTGATATAAAAGCGGGACTTCACTACTTGTAGCTACTTTCGCCATCTATATAGCACACAATGCCTAACGGCTACCGTTGGTCCTCCGTGATCCCATTTTTCTTATTTTGTATTAAGAACCGATTTAATGAGATAACCAAATGTCGGAGACAATGCAGGGAAGTCTAACCTCTCCTGGTCAAACTAATGCAGATAGGCTTTAAATTCAGAAACGTCTAAAAATAATAGATTTAAGACAGTGTCCTTAACCGTTTTAAAGCCGCAATTATATTTAGAATCATGAGGATTTGTCTTCAAGCTGTAATATTTAATATACAGTGTACATTCCTAGAACCTGAGAGAACAATATTATTGTACAGTAAATAAGCACAGGTGATTTTGTGATAAGATATTACATTGTTTCAAAATATTTGTGGCTTACACTCTGCAAATAAGATCGATTGATCGATCTGTAATTGAAAAAGAAGTCAGAAAAAACAAAATATATATAAGTGAATCAAAACACCCAATAGTGTGCCATACAAATTACGGTTTTATGTGATTCAATAACACTGTCTTTATTTAGCGACAGAACCATGTTTGGTTAAATAAGACGGAACAAAATGATGAAAAATATGTGGAAGAATTTTTGTAAAAATGTTGCTTATAACTTTATTACGAAAGGATTATCATGATTATATTTCGATCGCCATAATCGTTCTCCAAAAAGGAGATGCAGCCCATGTAAATAGACAAAATACACTCGTTTAAAAACATATTTCATACATTTCGTTAAAATTAATTAGCATCCTGAAAACAACTCTTATTTAGTCATATCAAGCTGGAAGTGTCATTGGCTCGGATCGTCAAAAGAAGGCTTCACAGAGAAACACAGTAGGGACTTTTAGATTAGCACGTCGACATATAGTGGACTTCTACGTGTGACGTCCTTTTAAGTTGAATGCCTTTAAAGGACATCACAATGCATTAAAAGGACGTCATACGAAGCAGTCCACTATGTCGACGTGCAAATCTAAAAATTGTCAGCTGATAGACCTCGGCTTATGCGAACTGGCCTAACGGTTATGTCCTTGGTATGGTCTGTTCTCTGTCTTCGCCTACGAACTGGATCTAATCGGACCCAGGTTCGAAACTTTAATAGTCACGTCTTTTGGACGGTGAAGTTAAAGGTCGGTCCCAGACGTATACATCCAGTCAATCTCATTGTAAAAAATCAAATCGAACCCCCCAAAGACCCTACCCCCGCCCCCTCCACGTTTACGCACACTTAGTCACTTGGTAATGTAATCCAATTAAGAGAGAAAACACAAACAAAACAATTAAACAAATAAAAACAATCAAACGAACATAAAACAATAACATTGAAAAAATGATGACATTAAAATAATGTCAAAGATTGGCACTTAATATTTCTATATCTGATTGCACATTTTCCCCCTCATGATTATGATGATGCAACATGATCAGATAGGCCCAAATACTTTTCAAGTATCACAATAGATTACATCACCATGAAATAGAGATCTCTAGAGATTTGCTGTCAAACAAAACGTCGTAGTCTAATTGGCATTGAAACTTATTGATATACACCGAGTATATATGTATATCAACACATAATGGAAGGTTTTCAAATAGCTTAATACAGATAACAATGGAATCTAGGCTTTTTCTCATACTATTCCCATAAAAATTTATCTTTTCCATCGAAAGGCGCCATGCGTATACATGTAAGCATTATTCGTCCCAATACAGGGCCACATGTTTGCGATGTCGATGATGCAGGCACTGGTTTACGTGCAGTCTGTACTGTGTGTATGGCGCATGGTGTGTGTACTTTCGAACCATGCTTATAATCACTTTATTCGCTGGCTTGCTTCCTTAACAATTTAGGTGCTGGAATCAAACTTGTAGATCAGATGTCCTAAGTAGTGGATCCATCAATACAACTAACCAATGGCAAGGAAACAAATAAAGGCCTGCTAATATTTTATAGTGTCGGTCATTGGGGATACTGGCTGTGTGGAGGAATGATGATGATCATAATTCGCACGGGGAGATAAAAATGCTTAACCGAACTCGCCAACTTGCAGGTAAACAAAACGTGTTTTGAGAAGAAGGCGCACAACAAAAGGACTTTCTCACTTCTAGAAGACGCCGGTGTGAAATCAAGGTTACTTCTTGTATACGATGTTTTGTGAATTGTTTGATATCAAGAAAGAAATAGAACAAGGTAACTGTTTTATACTAAGAAACAGCTGTCTTGGTTTGGTCAGAGAATGGAACGTATAAACAAAGTGCGTACCATTTGATCTATGCAGGACAATCGGTGTTTATGTTTACCCACAAAACACCGACAATTTTGACCGTCTTCTTTTCAAGAGGTATCAAAACGCACTTCCGCTTAGGGACCCTGTCAATAGTGGTCAAAGTAGTATGGACACCTTTCAACTTCGAGTCTGCACTTGTGTTTTAACAGGGAATACCAAGTCACGCCATTGTTGTGGTGGAAAATTAAAACATTCTGCAAGCATTCTTTGGAAGGAGCGGCTGTTTAAATTATCACGTGGCGGTGTTTTTCCAATGAATAGGATTTGCAATAATCAATGATGGATATTAATTTTGTAGGGAATAATACATGATTCTGGAAATTAGATGGAATATATGAAGGCATAGACACAAAGGCAATTGCTTCTGATGGTACAACAACTGATATGTATCAATACTTGGAATACAAGCAAGGACCATTAGTGAGAGTACGGAGAAGCGGAAACATGCTCAAAATTGCAGATTTGACTTTAGTTCTTCTCTTCACATTATTCATTCTACTAATATACACCTCCGGTAAGTGATTACCAGTTGTTATCATTCTAAAGGATAATGCTTATCAGGGGATTTATTTTTCACTCTCAGCATATTCTCCAAAGCCCTTTCTGCACTCTGTCTTTTGTATAACATAGTGGATATTAATTCCGCTTGTATTGCGCCGTGTATACCATTTGTTTTGTTTTAAGCTATTGTGTACTTATCGAATGCACGAGGACTTCATCATATGAGTCGAACTTGGCAGCAGACCTGTATAACATATATAGATTCACGTCTGTCATATCGTATATTACAAATGATTTGATTGTTTTTTTTTTCTGACGTTATTGAATACACGGTTTAATTTACAATCGTGCAAGATGTATGACTAAAAATAAACCAAGTTTAGCTATACCAAGTTTAGCTAGTGTACATGCTTGTTTATACATCAACTGTCATGCAAGCCATGAATTTCCCCTCTCACGTAGCCATTGTCCAAGGCTTGTTAACCATTGCATTCTTGTACATGGATGATTGCAAAATAGAATTTATGATAATATGGCTAATAAAGAGTGAATCCAGCTGGGTTAAGCTCTGAGAGGTGATTTATCATAAAAATTAATCAATTAATACTGATCGGAAAGAGCTGCATTTATGAACTTGTGTCGCTTTTAAATGCATTTTGGCTCACATTGAATATATACGTTTATGTATATACATGCATGTGGTAAAAAATATTAACGAATTAAAGACACATTAAACATATGTTTAGTGAACCATATTTCTGAATGAATTCAAAATATGTACTTTCAAGTTTCGCAGTATTTTAACTCTACAAAATATTACCAGAAAGTGTCACTGGTGTAGAGGATAGAAATAAGACAACACACCATTTTAAATCCTACTAACCCATGACTCAGACTTGAAATGAGAGGCAATCAAAATAAATACGGTATGTGAAAGACTTGTTTATTTTATTCCAAAAGAAGTAATGAAAACTACAATATTTATAGAAATCTATGAAAAAATGGTATAAAGCAGAAATATGGGGATTATTATACTGTACCTTCTTCGAAATACACGCTCCTCTAAACTTGCTATAAGTATTACTTTCCTTCCCAAGATGAAAAAGCTTTTAAGATTTAGCCTCAGTCTGATTCCCTTTCAAAATCCATTTACCATGCTAGGCATGTGTAAAAACAAATACTTCATTGAAATGCATTGTTAGCTTTTCATGTCGAATTGTCTTGTATGAAGATATATAATAATATGCAATACTCTTAAAGGCCCACTGCACTACTTGTAGCTACTTGCGCCCTCTCTATATTAAATAATGCCTAATCGGTGACCATTGGTCCCCCATGATCCTCTATTTCTTATGTTAACTGAGAGCTGAGTTAATTAGATAACCACCTGTCCAGTGACCTTGCAGGGCAGTCTAATCCATCCTGTTAACTAGTACCGATAAGCTTTGAATGTGTCGTTAGTCATGTTAGTTCATGTAACTAGCATATAAATACACCACAGCAGTTTTAATGGTATACACTGCAGAGAGAGAGAGAGAGAGAGGGGGAGAGAGAAAAAAAAAGAAAAAAGAGAGAGAGAGAGTCCAGTTGAATCTATGGCACCTAGGTGACCATAATCAATGGTATTTCCTGAAAAAGGAGACCGAGACCCCGTAGATTTGGCAGATGTGTCTAATAAAGATAACTTTAGTCTCAACATTTTCGTATTGCTTGTAAAATTCAATGTACGAAACACCTGACGTCGGTGTAAATAAACCCCAATCTACTGTTCCAAACAAAATGCACGATTGCAGATAGATTTAATGCGAGGGCCGTAACCCGGAAGTAACACCACTAATAACATTATTATCGATCGGCCCTAAAAATACAGTAAACTACAACACTCAACGAATGAAGGCCAAATTTTTGTGCCTGGCTGATGGTCATTTTAGAATGCTGTCGGAATATTTCGGTAATTACAGCCTACAGCCGACGAGACCAAAATGCATTGTCGGTTTCGTGAACAAAAGCCTCCATGACCAACGCGTCGATTTCTTTGGCTGCCGGTCTAGTGGGCCGTGGTTTTGTGCTCGATCCATCAAACAGGAAGGCCCGAATTCACAAATGAGGTCATTTGTGAATTCGTGCCAGAGCGTTCTCAAAAGGTTTGCAAAACGTCCCGAGGATTTTAAAACGTTTGCAGAACAATTATTCATGTTCCGAGAATGCTTTGTGTTTCCTTCGGCCGGCTGCTGGCAGGCAACACCTGTATCATGTTACCAGTTGGAGTGGGTTTTTACTCCACTGCTCTGAAAAGAAATGTTTTTAAGTGGGTTTATTTGATTGGATGGCGGTGAAAATCCATTACGGGTGAGGGACATGCTTGAATGTCTAAACTCGTGGTGCATCGTACTGATACATCGTGACAGTGGAAGAGCAGCCTAGGCTGAAATATGGCCAAGCGACTTGCTAGTCATGTAAGACCTTTGTTTATCATGCTGGGTGTTTTTACTCGGAGTAGGTTTACCCAGCCGGTGTTTCCTACCGCACAGTGAGTTATAGTTTGTTTATCGCATAGCGAGGCAGTGATAACCCATCACGAGTGAGGGGCATGTTAAAACTTCAGAACTCAGGATTCATCGTTGTAGGACATCTTGGAAACACAAGATCATAAGATTGGGGACTTTGACTTAGGCGAATTTTTCCATTGTTTATCCCTGATCCACGAGTTGGGTCTTCCCAATTGATCTGGGTTTACTTAAACAGTGTTGTATCTCATGTCCTGACGAATGTTTTACACAGAGTTCATCTTTCTTGTTTACAAGGAACATGTCAGTAAACCCTATTGCAAATGGGGCACAGTACAGTATCGAACTACAGAGCTCTTACTACATCGTGACACTGTGATATTGTGCCAGTATACAAACGGCATCTAGATGAAACTGGGGTACAGGGACGTGCTGATCGTGTAAGGTCATTGCTCATAACACCTGTGGAGTAGTTCTCTTAGGAGTGGGTCTTACCAAACTTGTCTTACAGGCCTACTTCTTTTTTTTTCAATAAAGATGCGCTACTCCGAATTCATTTTATTGGATGGCAATGAAGAATCATTAGGAGTGAGAGACGGGCTAGAACGTAAAAGCTCTTGATACATCGGCACCAACGACACCAGCAGACCGACGATAGAATCATAATTGCCCCTTATGGCCAGAATTCTGAAAAACAGTGGTCGTTATGGAGTCGGCGCCAGTCGTGTGACTCGGCTAAGGTTTCTCAGGCACTCGGTCAATCTTACTCCAACCCGAATGAGAAAAAAGGACCGGACCGATTCTCGGCCCCGCAGCTTACAAGCCTTTCCGACACCAGACCAACAACAGACCAATAGACTAAAAGACTGAACAGAATTCATTATGCCTACCCTGATTCGCCAGTAATAATGGATTGATGCATGTACATTAATGTAGTAAGTAGATTCTGCCCCTATTGTCCTATGGAGAACTTTTAATGAACAGTTTATTGCTGCCGAAAAGCGGTGACACCATGCATATGACATTCAAATCGCTAGCGAATATAAAGTGATTCTCAATAGGATTTCTTCTATCAATGAATAAAACACTGCGTATACAGTGTGAGTCCAAAAAAAAGTTTACACCTACAAAATTGCTAACTATTTTAAAAATCATCTATGAAAAGTGATCTATTATACGTCTTATGAAAAGATGTTTTATCCCAATCATTTGAAATTTTATTGTGGGTATGAGTTCACGTTTGGATAAACAGGAGGCATTATTTGCGAGAGTGCAAAAATCGACTTGCGCCAAATTTGCTTATGTGATGTTTGAATAAAACAATTGGGATTTGGGTGATAATTCGGTCTTTGCAGATCCAAATAACATCCTCTACAAAATTAATCAATATAAAAAAATAACAATCAATTGTGCGCGCGTGTGTGTGACTTTGCCCTTGCAAGACGCATATGCAATGTATTTTATTTGTTAAATTCAATCCATTCTCTCATTCCTCTAATCCCAACATAATATATACTTTAGGCATCACTTTGGCGCAAGTCGAATTTTGCACTCTCGCAAAAATACCACACAAAAATAATACCAAATGATTTGGGATAAAACACTTTTTCATAAGATGTATAATAATTTACTTTTCATAGATGATTTTTAAAATAATTAACAATTTTCTAGGTGTAAACTCTTTTTTGACTCACACGGTAGTTGACATATTTTGTTATCTTTCTCCATATTATATACTTCTTCTTTAGTTTCAAAATCAAATTCTGTATATATTCAAACTGTAATTTCTTTATTTTTTTTCATTATTCTTTTTTTAATCACTCTTGTTTTGTGCCCTCCAAATTATAATGTTCTTTGCTTTTACATGTATCTACTTTTGTTTGTATATATATATATATATATATATTACGCATAATATAAGCAAAGCGAATTTCGATGCATTATAAAGGTATTGCCTTTAAGGAATTGAACTATCCGAGTATTCTAAGAAATCGAGCTTTAAAAAACTCCATTTCCACCACGACCCCAAATAAAACAAGGAAGGATATTAATATTCACCTGTCTTCAGAGATAGGCGCAGTATGAATTTTACATGAGCTTTTAACGAACATCTTCTTCATCCAAGGAACTCTAATCCTTCTCCTCATCCTTGGTACTTACAAAATTAAATTATGGCGGAAAGTCATCAATTCTCCCTGTAAGATACATTATATATACATGTTAATATTTTTGCAAGTTGTTAGCCCACGTACCCTAATGTAATAAGGAAAAAAGAAGGTTGAACGAAACTAGCACAGGTTATGTTCTATTTCCCAAGAGTTCTGTTCTTTAGATTAGCCTGGTGGAAATGATTGATGGTGGAGAAATCGGAGGGTGTAGACGCATTTCAGGAACATCATCAAAACAACTTCTTGCCTGTCTTACGAGACGAACATTCCCTAAATGTTCTCCCTGGTACTATGTTGAAATACACGCTAACCTTAAAATAACCTTAACAATCTTAACTATTCTACTTAAGTGAAGTAAAGATATTTAACTCCCCTCAATTCAGGCCTATACAATTATCGCAGCCTCATATTTCACGTAAAAGGAAATTACAAATATGATTTCATATAGATTTTTATGAAAGTCAGAATACGTGAAACCACTAAAAAAGTCATTAAAAAAGTCATTAAAAAGGTCAGTTCTACCTTTTTTAAAGAGTTTTCTTGGCGTAAGCAAAATTAGTTTAAGAATTGAAAGTCATTTCAAGTTGATGGGTAAAGTTCTATTTCAAGATTTTAATTCTTTAAACTATGAGTTGAATTTTGGAGAAGGAAACTGATTTACGTTTTATAATAGGTATATCAAAAATGGGTATCATTCAGCTATTTCAGAGTGACATTATCCTAGTTACACTGGAATCGTGTCCAGTGTATGGATGAAAGGTGTAAAGTAAAAGACGTACGGACAGCGCGCAAGAGTAGTTTTGACACGATGACGACTTAAAGAATATGTTAATAATAATCGTTATAAAGTGCATTTCTAATCAATATTGGAGGCCATTAAAAAAAGAAAATCGAATTCATAAACAAAATAAAACCAGATTGTGAATTATTTCACATTGAAACCATCAAAGACACAATTATAACAAACGAACGACGCCAACACGAACAATACCATCACAGACACTTAAATACAAAAAGGATTAAACCTGCATGGTATGTTTATACAGCCAAAATGTCTTGATCCGAGAGGTGTAGATGACTACAACACGATCGCAACTATTTTCGAAAAATCAACTGTAGGGCAATTTCAATACCCTTTTGAACATCCCATGGATATCATATTTCTATTATGTGATACCTGATTGTCATGTTCGCACATTTCAAGGGGTGAAGCAAGGGGCTACATGTATTTTGTGGGGCAGGGGAGGTAAAGAAACGAGGAGAGTTTATGAGAGATGGATATCTAGATAGACAGATAATTAATTGAATAGAGAGAGAGAGAGAAAGAGTGTGTATGTGTGTATGTGAGAGGGAGAAAAAGAGTCATGCTTAGTGAGGGAGAATGTGTATGAGAGACAGGGAGAGAGAAAGACAGAGATAGAAAGAGAGAGATAGACAGGGAGACAGAAAGACAGAAAAACAGAAGGCGAGGGGGGGGGGGGATGGCTGGAAGAAGGTATGTTAGAGTTAATAGTGTTACGACAAGTAAATTGAGTTTCAATCAGGCGGGAAATGCGACAGATGTTTATAATGTCACTGCGTTTATCGAGATCAAACACAATCTTCATACATGGAATTCTGTAGTTTATGTGGAACTTGACGGTTGGAGAAATAATATGACACATCTTGAAATACAAATTTATCATTTGTTAATGTTGCCACTTCTACTGCCAAATAATCGAGGCAATAACTAGGAACTCGTTGAGAATTTTTTTCTCACCAAACCCATGACACTGGCCATTTAAAAAGGAAAAGAAGAAGACAAGAAGGAGAAAGAAAAGTGAGAAGCAGAAGGAGGAGGAGAAGAAGAACAAGAGACGGCGGAGGAGAAGGGAAACGAAAAAAGAAGATATATATCTGCTCCTCGAAATAACGTACTGGATTGATGGCGTATTATTTATGATGTATTTATTATCGTCATATATATTCTAGGCAGAATGTCATTCTCTCCATCAATCTACCAATTACTCCAACAAAAAGTTCGAAGGGTAGTTCTTTTAATCACACTTTAGAATGCAAGTCCCATGATGGGCATCTTTATATCTTTAGTATATACGTTCTTTTCACGATATAATTTAACACTTGTATTAGTCTACAGCTACAAATACTGCAGTTATGTAGATTATAAAATTACATTTATATATATAATATAGCCCTTATATCAAGAAAATAAATATCAGAGATATTTTAATACACTATTTATAATATACACAATCATTTTTGTGTAGAGTATTGTTGGTGCAAACCTTTGTTTTGTTTAGTTATCGCATGATACCTTGAATAATTATCATGAGAATGTAATTAGTAACAATAAAGAAGATCATAATTATCAATAGACAAAGGATGACACCGTACCATGGTTGCTCCTCCACTTTGAGTTCTCTTTCACTAATTACTTCAAATTGCTTTCTGTTAATTGTTTAATCATGTAACATGACACATCTGTATCGCACTTGTTTTCATTTCGTACGCATAAAACAGGTTGACTGCCTAAAGTCACTATTACACTCTGTGTCATGTCATACACCTATATTCAGAGTCTAATTATTTGAGCAAACGTCAATTAACTGCTTGAACTGTAAAGGCAGTCTCGCAATTTCAAGCAATTAACAGATATCTCATTACGTCAGCAATTATGTTGTGTATACATGTACGTCAGATTCTCGCCTCACATGGCGGATACGTTTTTTAACTGCGCTCACGAGACTCCCCTTATCCGTTTAATTTTCATGCTGTGAGGGGGGATGTCCAAGTGCTTAAAGTAGGAGCTGATGAACGCTCTGCTGAAGACATCAGATGACGTTGGTGAATCCGAGATGAAACCACACTGATGGGTTAATCTCGTTAAGTTTGCTGTGATATCTGTTCTCTGGAATCAGGTTTTGCCATCCGATACCTGCTGCATGTATATCCATGCTATAGGACTCTAGCTTAGTCTTTGTAAGGGAGATGCATTGACAAATTGAGAAGTGATATTTGGCGACTTGAAGAAGAAGAAGAAAAAAAATTCAAATGTAATTTACATTACATACTTTTATACTTCATGCTCATTTACTCATTACAACTATAGGTAATGGTTATTAAAGATAATAATAGTAAGAGGTATATAGGACTAATACTACTACTACTACTACTACTACTACTTCTACTTCTTCTTCTACTACTACTACTACGACTACTACTACTAATATTAATACTTTTACTACTACTACTACTACTTATACTACTTATACTACTTATACTACAACTAGTCATCATCAATATCAGAAGCAGCAGTAGAGTCATCATTACCATCGTCATAATCATGATAATAATTGTTGTGGCAATGTATACATCAAGAGAGAGAGAGAGAGGGAGAGTGAAGGAGAGAGAGAGAGAGATCAAATACATATTCTATGTAATGTGTAATAGTTCAGATAGAGAGAGAGAGAGAGAGAATGAGGAGGGAGGAGAAGGTTGAGAAAAGGGGGACATGTAAACATTATTTTTGCCAATTATTATTTTTTTCTTTCTACTCTTCTGTTTAATAATTCCCTCCAAAGTTGATATCCACCCGTTTCAGATACTAACCCTTTCATTCACATTGTTAATGGTTCCTTTCTCACTTTATTCTTTTAATTTTTTCCACTCACAAAAACAAATACAAAGAATTCACAATTTTCCACATAATAAAGTTTTTCCACAAATACAAAAATAAGCTGTTACAATGCAAACAAAATATGAAAAAAAAGAAAATATCAATACAATCATGTGAACAACAAAAAAAAAAAAATGATAGCAATGCGCAGAATACGTTTGTTCTGAGAGGAACACACGTATTGTATCGATACTATATTGAAATAAAGGCAAATTAAACACAATCACTGTCACTGCTGATCTGTCTCGCAAGTCCTCTTCCTCAAGTATTCCTAAACTCGCCTTCACTCCGCTTCAGAAGGCTTTCCTCATCAAATAAATCGCTCTCCCAGAAGGCAACAGCCAACTTCGATTCGAAGTCTACAAACACGTTTACTCCACGACCGTGATGACCGGAAATGCAAAATGAACGGAAATAAACCTGACATGATTTCACCTACCCCTCCCTTTGCTTGCCTCCTTTCCTCCCCCGCAACGGCTTCTGATTCGGAAGAAACTGCATCTCGATAAGCAGTCCTCATCCTTGTCTTTTCAGTCTTGAAATCAAATCAAATTGATTCTGTTCCTTATCTTTTCACCTTGGTTATCTCTGGACAGATGGCCGACAAAAATGAGTTCGATTCTCGTTATGATAATATTCAACAATAGGCAATCACTCGCACGCCAGACAAATTTAAACAGGCAAACATAAAGTAATGTAAATACACTAATATTCAATACAGTGAAATAGTTAGATGCCTTTAAAGAGAAGGTTGAGTTCTGGGAAGAGATAACAAATAATTTGTGAGCGTTATCATTGTTATTATGCAAGGGTAGAAAAACATCAGATTAAACATGTTCCCTGAAAAGCATGGCACTTCAAATGCCTTCATATTCTAAAAATGACATGAAACATCGTAAAAATCCTGGGTAGGTTTTTTTCGCCATGTGCTCGCGTAGTCGCTTATACATCATTCTGTGTACAGTGCTTGTAACTTTGAAAAGAATTGGCCAAATTTCTTATCATTTTGATGATTCCAGAACCTTGCAATACACATGAATACTTATTATACTAGATGATCAACCTTTTCTGATAGATTCCACACCGTTTCTTTCACAATGCAACACATGACCAGAACTCAACTTTATCTTTAAACGTCATTCATCAATACTTCCTTGGCAATTTATAGGCAGATCAAGATGTTGACGAAGTTCTTTGAAGATAATTATCTGTCATCGAAAGTCCATAGAAAAAAGGTTTCGTCTAAGCACAAATGCCGATTCATGCAAATATAATTATATGTCCCAATACATGTTCAATAGCACGTTCATGTAATACGAAAACA
This sequence comes from Hemicentrotus pulcherrimus, assembly GCA_003118195.1. Lineage (NCBI taxonomy): Eukaryota > Metazoa > Echinodermata > Echinoidea > Camarodonta > Strongylocentrotidae > Hemicentrotus > Hemicentrotus pulcherrimus. The sequence goes on from BEXV01002415.1 coordinate 53,996, forward strand.
ATATGTTTTGGGTGTAAGCCACAAATGTGTTTCAATAATTAAAATTTCTCCCAGGAAGCATTAAATTTATATAAATATGGTTTGTATTCTATAATTGTCAGCAATTAATATCATACAAATTAAACCTTTTAAACAGAAAACGGCAGTTGGCAATCAAAGAAATTAGATACCACAAATGTTGATAGTCACGTACGATTTTTTTTTAAAGATAACAAACCTCTTTGAAGCCTTATCAAAGTTTTCGAATCCAACTGACAAAACCATTTCCAATTTTCTTTTCTTTATGCACGAGCATTGTCTAAACGATTGAAATATTCACTTTAGAAATGTCTCCTATTGTGTACAAATAGATCAGAAACTATTCTTTATGTATATATAGTTAAGTGTTCATCAATATTAGGGCTTCTGTTTATGAAATCAGTTGTACTAGTTGCGAAAATCCCATTATCATCCGTCAGTGTCGCTTCAGTATGCAATATTCAAATCGGGCTATAAGCTGCTGGGACTAGCATTGATTTATAACGGAAATCCTTTCGCAATTTACGCTAAATATTATTCCAATTTGTTGAAACAGTCGTAAAGTGATCGCCATTTGACGTTCCCCCGAGATTCGAGGGCTTTAATGAATTATTGATGCCAAGATGTCAAACTCTGTTTTCTGCCATTTCGGGATGTAACAAGTTGTCTGTTTTGCAGTTAAATGTGTTGATGCAGTGAATGGGTAAGGGAATAGATAAATCTAAATAATAATTCGGTATATGATCTATTATTTACCGTTGACAAGTGTGGGGATTATAAATTAAATCAAATCATTTTTTCCATAAATGCAAATCAAATACATTTACAAAGATAGAATCATCAGTCTTGGAATATTACCAATATACACGTAAATACCACACGAAAATCAAGACGATTTCATTTCTAGTATAGTGTTATGTTGGGTACATGATCGGAATTAGTTTAGAATTAGCTCGTGTAGCTGTGATACCACATCCTCTCATCTCCAACCCGCCATTGTATGTAAAATATCACACATTCAACCACTAAAAACAAACCTGTTTAAATGCATGTTTCAAAATTGTGCATTCAAATAAAATATTTATTCAATAAAATATTCAATTTTCTCTATATAATATTTGTGTTATCATTTAGATGTATTTGTCTACGCGCCTGCTCTCATCTGCATGCTAAAGCAGTCATCAACTCAATAGCTCGATGGGTATAAATCATGTGCTATCAGATACATTTCCCCTTCGGTTATAGTGCGTTATATTTCATTTTTTAAAAAGTAAAATCAATTCTAAGTCGATGCTAAGCATATGTGAAACTATAATAGACTATTCAGAAAGTGATTTTTATTGGATGCCAAAATAAACAATAAAGATATTAATCAATGGAACGTGTACATCCATGCAAAGTACACCAAAAATCTGCCCATGTTAATTAATCATGCAATGATATAGCTCGACTTTAATATAATTACGTAATTAAAATTTAAGGGACAACCTGATTTTAGAATGACGCCATTAGCTCTCCCATATAATCATCTAAACATCCCTTTAAAACAGAAAATAACGACAATGACAAAAGTTTCACCAATTACGGGACATCCCGGTTGCGAGGCCTCTGCACTACCCTGCACTCGTATGATATTGATAGCTCGTTTTTCAGATTTTTAAGTATGTAAATTTATAGAAAAACTTTATATGAAATCTAGAAAGATATTTCGTTTCATCATTGTTAAGCCAATATTACAAAGACCAAACAAAAATTATAGTCGGAACAAAATATTATAAACGCTTTAGATTTCCGCTTAGCTGTCTTATAAACAGTAGCAACAACGAAACCGACACCAGACCGACAACAGACCGACACTAGACCGACACCAGACCGACACAAGACCGACAGCAGACCGACAGCAGACCGACAACAGACCGACAAAAGACCGACAACAGACCAACAACAGACCGAACGAACAATTGAATTACCACGAAAGACCGTAAATTAGTCTGTTCGTATTCGGTTTGGAGTCGTTTCCGCGATGGACCGAGGTATGACATTGTAACTCTGACTAATACAATGAACTTAAGCGAGATAAAAAAACCCCTAATACACTTAATTGCTACGGAACATCTCACTTTCAGCAGCAAATGACCCTTACTACTAAGCCTCATGTATTCTCATCGTCAAAATTATCAACCGCATATCAGTTTTCGTTGAAGTATAACGTGTTGATGCATACCAAGTGTTTGATCATGCGTACACCACGGTCATGGCCAATCGATTTACATTGTGAGCAAGGCCCGCACGGAGATACAATTCGCGATTGAAAGCGTATTGTAACAGCTGATTTTTTAATCACAGAACTTCGTTTTCAATGGAAAGATCTGTAAGAATACCCAACAATTATTCCTCATAGCCTGGCCTTCAAAATGTTTTAACACAGATATCTGCCAGCTAAATGCTGTGAATCATCATTGTCTAATCATCATATGATTGTAGAAGATGCATCGAACAGTAAATTAGTTTTATTTAAGAACGAAACAGATATAACAATCCCACAAATAAATCAACCAACCAACCTTAACCCAAACAAATATCAATATTACTTATATTTTAAATGACCCGTTCCTTTTAATTAGAATTAGCTTTAAAATGCGAGAACAATTTCACGTTTATAGGATACTGCTTCCCAGCATGTTCGGGAAAAAAGGCATAATAATATTGTAAAGTGATCCCTCTCTCTCTCTGCGAGGGAGTGGACTGAAAACAGACTTTTCTCATCCTTTTTTTAAGTATTGAAAGTTTGTGAGGTGCAGATATATACATGCAAATAACTATATATCAACTTTTACTGATGGCTGTAAGTCCAATTGAACTTCCGTCCGATTGAATCTAGCAATCGTTTGTCTATTTTAGGATTTCATAATAAATCATATTATGCAAACATTATTCTATCATCTGTTTTGATAAGGTTATCCAATCAGTGTCAAAAGCATATCACTATCGATCAGACGAGAGATTACCTATAGTGGCATAGCCTGAGTCAAAACCCAGTACGGGATCTGGAACGATTGGGGAGGGGGTGCACTTAAGCGGAGAGTGTATGCGAATTTTTCAGGCTATGGATGCGGGATGTCTAGACCTCTTTCCTTTCTTTACTTTTCTCTTTGTATATCTTTTTATTGTTATAATTTTTACCACTCGATAGGGGATAGGGATTGGTCGTGCCCCCCGTGTCCCCGTATCTACTCCAATTGTAAAGCCCATCATCACCATGGAGCAGATGTTACAAATGATCCCACGTATTTAAACACACAGGTTCGCGATGAAATGAGAGATTAGTCATAATAATGACCATTGAACCTGCGTGAAATGCAAATTGAAGCTGATTGATTTTTGTCACCTTCCTCTTCACAAAGTGAACACCAAAAAGCAATGCCATCCGTGTTGATGGAATGTTGCAGGTCGTCTATGCCCTGGTCACATCCTACCACTACTACTTCTACTACTACTACTACTACTACTACTACTACTACTACTACTATACTGCTACTACTACTACTACTATACTACTATTACTACTACTACTACTACTACTACTACTACTACTGCTATACTACTTCTACTACTACTACTACTACTACGCACATGACGGTAACGCCGTGAAGCTAATGGCATTTAATTGTTATTATCCCGGTCACAGCCAAACGGCGAAGTATTTAGCACTCTATAGCACAGAGGGTACCCATTTACACCTGGGTGGAGAGTAGCAAAAGTGGCTTAATGCCTCGCTAAAAAAGTGATTGTCTGCCTGGGATTAGAACCCCCAACTCTTGGTTTGAGAATCAAGTCAATGAAGCACTATACCTTGAAACGTCTTTATGCGCTTTCAGAGGATGCTGGAAATACCCCCTCCGCTATCTGGCTCCATCAGCAATAGCACTCATTTCATTCAACTAATAAGTCCTACCAGCCAGGTACCCACTTACTATACCTTAATAGAGTGTGGCAAATGAAGAATAAAGTCTTGCATAAGGACGGGAGAGCTGCGACAGGGATTTGAACCCCGTACCTTGTATTTCACTGCCCGAAGACCAACTCACCTCTACTAATGACCGAACAAGTAATTACACTACCTGCGAATAGTCAATATCTTGACGGTGATCGGCCGATCGTAGTCCGTTATGCGGTGTGCCCGGGAATAAGAGGTGGCATACCATTCAATTACCTCCCCTAATCACCAGCGATATGTAATAATTCAAAGTAAACAAAGTTATCTGTTTTATTTATTCTTAAATATCACGTGTTGGAAAGATCACTTTGCAGAGATAGACGTAGCAGCTCGGTGACGGACATATTGCTAAATCGAGCGTCACTGCAGGGGATGATTGGACATGACATCGTTCCCCCGTCGGTAAATTCGTTTTTTTAATCTTCGAATGAAGGTAGAGGTCAGATGTTGGTGCAAAATAATTGTCTAGTTTTCTCGTTCTTGTTAGTACTATGTGGAAGAATATTTAAGTACCAATACTGAGTTAAAACTATTGCTCTTTACATTTATTCCCATATAACTAGATTTAAGTTTTAAACTTCGAGCCGAATTTGTATACAACTTCAGTGTATGTTGTCCCATATGTCCATATCCATGTGCATTGTTTTTCACTGTGCGTGATTGTCAGGAAACTGGAGCGAGTTACCTTGATGATGCCAAAATCTCACGGGACGAAAATTATCATTTCAATCTACTAGGTTTCATCTTTTACTCAAAATTTAGAGATGATTTTACACAATGCAATTGAGTGACCAGTACTCAACTTTATCTTTAATCATGGAGAGTATTTTTTTTCATGGGTACTATTCATTTTCTTGGCTTGATCATTTGAAATTCATCATCTATTTATTATTATTATCGATATTATTATAATGAACTGCATCCAATACTCCGTATTACGTTTTCATTTGATTTTCTCGTTTGTTTGTTAAAGCTCATTGATTAACATGAAATGGGAATAAAACACTGAGTCACGTAGTAATTGTTTAATTTTAATTTTTTGTTTTCGTTGAGAAAGCGTATAGATGATAATATCAATACAACTGATGGTGATAAATAATAATTCAAAAAAGTAATATGACAAATTTATATAGCGCTTGTGACATAAAAGTTTCAAAGCGCTGGACACAAATCAAGATTACTTCAAGAAAATTCAATGTTACTAATGTAATTAACATTCCTTAAATTAACAAGAAGATCACACATTGCTAAAAGAAAATAACACAATAAATAAATTCCTTGGAAAGTTAATATATTACATGTATATGTATAATATTAATAATAATTATAATGTGCTCCAGGCGCTTCAATATCACCCCTGCTCTGCTAGGCTACCGTTTTTGGTGCTCACAACATTTTGGGATATCCTTCCTACCGGTACCTATTTAGCACCTGGTTGGTGAGTGGCAAATGTTGATTTATAGGTCATTGATTGTCGGAGGTACCTCCGACTTAAGTTTTTCCAGCTGTGCTGCCTTAAAATATTAATGCTAATGCTGTAGTTTATACTTGGGTGGGTGGGGGGGGGGGGGGG
>BEXV01002416.1:16385-32908 GCA_003118195.1 Hemicentrotus pulcherrimus
CCCCCCCCCCCCCCCTCCCTCACCCCGTTCCCTACACCACACACCCAAACATAAATCCATTCAACAATAGGTGATTTTATGCCTATGCGAGCTATAGGATGCTTGGGTGCAGGTGCTTATGTTTCTATATGAAATGGAAACTGACGAGTAGAAAAACATTGTCAGAGATTAAAATGTAAATATTCTCACCTATTACTTTAATCTTCATGCAGCTTAATTTCGAAACACTAAGAAAAGATACCATATCCTGTGTATGAGGGGAAATGCTTTGCGACACAATTTAAAATACGGGTAATATTAAGACGAGTATAATTTTGAAGTCAAATATCCCATACATTTGTATATGATGTGAAGAAAAAAATTGTCTGAATATATTTTCAGTCTATAAATTTGTGTTTGCTTTGTTCTTGATATTTATCATTTTAAGGCTTGTCGTCAACTGTTGTGCGAAAAAAAGTACTGGGAGCCGGAAAGAAAACATTACCGTCGACAACACCAGCAGATCAGAAGACACATTTCGCCGGAAAAAACGCCCTTTCATTCCGATCTGCAACAGTATACCGACATCGACCCAATAAAAATGAGTTTCAAAGATCATATCATGAGCCACAAAGTGAAAGCTTCGAAGTTCCTTTCGGGGTTGCAAGCGTTGCTGCGGCGAAGACTGGTCAGCTGGCGTTCCTCCGCGAGGACAATAAAGGGGTCGTCATCACTGACGAAAACGGTAGAATCCAGCATGAAATCAAGGAACCTGGCAGGATGTACTTGTCCATCTCCTGCACGGAGAGTGACGCCCTCTACGTTCTGTCTGCCTTCTGGGGCAGCCACATCATCACGCTGACCAAGCATTCTTTGGATGATGGTGGTCTCCTCGAGTACGTCATCGATCAACTCGACGCATCCGATGGCGTTATAATTGATAAAAGGCAGATCATGAGCAATTACGGAAATGACCGTGTAATCGTGATTATCGGAAAGGAAATTCGAATCTATTCGAGAAAGGAGTGGAGAGTTATTGATGATTATGATAAATACCTGTCTGATGACAGTGACCTATAGGGATTTAGAATTGAATTCAAAATCTGGCCTCAAGAAGTGTTGATGAAATTTTGGGCAAAGTGCACGAACAATGTGTTACCAAAGCAACTGAACAATATACAACAAGTGTGTGTTTTTTTATAGCACATTTGATTATAAGAGCCAGTTCGTAGAAACAATCTGCGTATGAGCAGAATAAAGATTATGTTTACTAAAATTGTAAAAACCAACCGAGACGAGTACTGGATACGTGCTCATGAAGGTTATAAAATCATTATTTATTTATGCACTGATATGTACGGTACGTTCTATGTATTCAAGAGGGAGCAAATATCAAAAGCCATCACTTTGACAGTGATTGTTATAAAAAGCTCAAAGGGAGTTTTCAATGTTTAGAAGGTCTGTGGAAAATTGGTGTCGAATTTGTGATAGGTGCTGAATACAAAATGATAATATTAAATTATTTTATAGAAAAATGTATTAACAAATCTATGAGCATGAATTTGTAACATTTCGTTAAACAATTAGTTTATAGATCAAATATATCACACATTTGAAATATCTTGTTGAAATAAATATATAATTCCTATTGTATATACAATTTTCACCGTGAACATCGGATAACACATAAACATTGCATCGAAATATTTCGAGGCAGGTTTGATTAGAAATCAAAGGATTGAAATATTGTGGACTATAGCTATATTGTTTCCCGACTGGAAAGACAGAGAGTTAAACAATCTGACAAATGAGTGATGTCAAGATGAACACTGCCATTTATTGTTTAAAGTAATTTCAAAAGTTAATTTATTCTAAATAAAATCAACTTAGGCTGTACTTATATAGAGGCAGCAAATTACCTAATTACCCTATCAGAGTTCTACTGGTTCCGCACACTGACAAATTCTATGTTTCAAAAGCAAAAATAGCGAAAGCCCAGTGGTAGAGCAGTGGTCACGTAACACGGAGGTTTCGGGTTCGAAGCCAAGTTGCCGTAGCAACAAGCAGAATTGACAAAAGACTTAACTCCGTTTCGTTGACAATCAGCGGTAGACGAAAGACTTAATGCATGGGTGATTGTCAACGAAACGGAGTTAAGTGTTTTGTTATTTCTGCTTGTTGCTTTGGCAGTCACCCAGTGAAAACGAATTCGTTTTATACAATTATGGAAATGCAAGCACTACTTTAAACAAACAGAACTTTGTTATTCCTAGCTCACTTTTCCTTTATCGGTCGGGCAAATTTTTGGGAAACACACACAAAAAAATATGCTCACAACCTTCATCATCAATTCATACAGAACTCAAGATTATCTTTAAAGATTCATCCCATGGTAACCATAGCGACAGTATGACACATCCTGGTTTCCTGTTTTTCCACTCTAGAATATCAAGTTTGGAATATTGCGAAATTTGGCAGGGGTTTCAAACAATGCAAGGAAATGGGAGTTCAACACTGAGCTTCCTCTATAAGGGAAACAAAATGTGGGTGAAATGATACATGTATATTCCTTAAGAGAAAGAACATGCATGTTTCTGTACATGACACAACTGTTTATTAAGTGGTTAAAAACACTACAAAAGTCCTCCTTGTTAATTGTCTCTGTACTTCAGGTTCAATTAACAAGGAGGACTATCGTAATCTTTAAAGCTGTTAAAGGGGTAGTCCATCCTGATATTTAGTTGGTTTTTACAGGTCAGTGAAAGTTTTGGCAAAATTCGATTGAAAAGAAGAAAGTTATTTGGCAGTTGCCATCAATAAGTAAATTGGCAACCCTTAGACGAATCTTGCGAGCTCCCCTTCATTTGCTCTATACATAACATTTAATACATAAACTTTCATGTTCTTAGTTATTGATGATGGAATAGATTTGTTTAATAGTACACAAAAAATATTTGCAACAATTCAAATTAGGATCTATGTACGACTTAAAATTTTCTCTACACCAAAAATAGATATTTAGATATCCATTAGACTAGGGTTGCCAATTTGTGTTTGATTGATAACAACTTCAAAAATTCACAAATCCTTATATTTATTCGGAATTTGCTTCAAACTTTCACTGACTTGTTTCTATCCTTTTTTCTGTTTCTATATAGGTTGGACTTCCCCTTTAATGATATATAAGTTGAGGACCATAATTACATTGTAAAAGAGACCGTCTGGAGGCAACTGGAAAAATGTTGTTTATGCAGTACATAAGGAATGCTAAATAATGTAGGGTTCATGAATTATTAAGATAATAGAATATTGGCTGAATCTTGCCGGAAAACACATGCACTGCAAACAGAAATAAACAAATAGGACTATATATACAATAAACATGTGAAAGACAATAGGCATATCAAAAATTGGTCCAAACATTTCAGTTATTTATTGTCATATTTCACATTCCAGGGCATTTTAATAGTTTCATCCTTTTCAGTGGATTTATTCTTCTGACCTGATATAAAATTAATCAAAGAGCCCACTTATTATTTGTCATAAGATTTATACAGGAAAAGAGATGTACTGTATATGAAAAGAAACATTAAAGTGAACTCTCAGTTCAGATCTAAGCTCCAACTAAGATACATGTAGCATTATCCACTGATTTATAAATTGTCAACTTCTTTATCTCACTTGTAGCAAGTATTTCAATTCTGTAACTCCACGAATATGAAGAAAGTCATATCATAATGAAATAAATGTAATGTTTTTTTTTAAACATTTCATTTTTTAATTTGTTATTTTTCAGTTTGTGTGAGGATTGAAATAAATTGGAATGAATTGGTCATATAGAGCTCGTACTCAGTAAATACAAATCACTTGCCAGGCTCACAATGTGTTTATCAGCTTTAACACTTTCAGTTACTCTACCTAAGGATCAAGCATTTATGTTGAGGAAAACTGTCTTCGTTCATATATTTACATGTGCCATCATCATTCACCAATATATTTTATATTTTCTTGACATAAACTATTTCATAGTGGTTTGCATCAATAGTGAGGGATGGCAAGTATGCAGAATTTTTTTTTTTTTTTTAGTGTGTGTGTCCTAATCATACAGTAATATCTGGAGAGCACTTCTAAGAGACAGTATTAAGCACTATATAACTCTATATTTATTAAATATTATGTAACAACACAGCCTCTGCCTGCATAATTTAAAGGCAGGATTTCAAAAAAAATATCCTGACAGCTAGACAAGTACAAGAGACTAGTTAATGAAAGAAAGGCAAAATACTTGTTCTCTTTGAAAGACTTGGAAAGGTAGAAGGTACTGGATTAGGAGGGAAGACAAGAAGTAATTCAGAAAAAAAAACATTATGAGGTAATACAAAGAAGAAAACACAACAGCATTATGATATTTGTGGATAGAACTGGAATTGCAAAGGAGTGTGGAGAAATGTTACAATTAGTCTCCAAGAAGGGAGAAGATATCATGATAGAGAGATAGATAGGTCAATGGATGTATAGATGGATAAATCAATAGAAGATAGAGAGATAGATACATGTTGTAGGTCAATGGATGTATAGATGAATAAATCAATAGAAGATAGAGAGATAGATAGGTCAATGGATGTATAGATGAATAAATCAATAGAAGATAGAGAGATAGATAGGTCAATGGATGTATAGATGAATAAATCAATAGAAAGACAGATAATGGATGGATAGATAGATATTTGCCATCGAGCCATTCTCTTCCATAGCTGAATTCAAATCCGTTCATTCTCATAAAGAATGTATTGTTAACACATGTGTTCATTGTTCAGGTTAAGCAGGATAGTTTTCCTCGCATTTACCAAAATGATGGCACTAGCATTTAACATTTCAATATCCATCTGCACGGATCAAAAAAAATGAACTACCTCAGTAGACAGCTAGGTGCTGTACATTAAATGTTAGCAGTTTTACATACTCCCTGTAATCCATCCACTTTAATTGTTAAATTCAGAACAGACAAGGATCATATTTTGGAATGTATTACCAACGATTTTAAGGCAGGATGGTTGAAGCTATCCATTCTTGAACTTCACCAAAAAAAAAATGGAGGCATTTTAAAAGTTAATCCATTCCTCTCCAGTGCTGAATTCTGAAATCTCCATTGCTTAACATGGCAATGTATATATTATTCATTCATATCTATAAGAGAAATGATAACAAGCGGATGGTTGATGCAATCCTTTCTTGAACTTCACCCAAACGATTGCATCTTGCTGTTAATCCTTTCCCTTCCAGTGATGAATTTCAAAATCAGTGTGGGCATTACCTTGGGTTGTCTACACCTACCAATGTCCCCTTACAAAAGAGATTACAAAATGCATGATGGTGATTAAGAACAGTAGCATTTGGTGTAAATCCATTCCCTTCCAGCATCACTTTTTTCACTGTCAATTACAAAATGGATGAAGACAAGCAAGATGCGTTTGGTGTTATCTCATCTTTAATTTCATCAGAACAGTAGCATTCGGTGTTAATCCACTCGCTTCCAGAGTTGACTCCAGGTCGGTGTATGTCCTATTTGGGAATGTCGTCACCAGAATGTAGTCAGGGGAATGTGGTTTCCTGTAACAACAAAAGAATTAGAGAGTACTATGAATTTCTCATTTTTTTTCTTCATTTGCCAAAACAGCATCAAAAATATTGTCCGAATGTCGAAAACCAATCGAATTTGTTAAGTATTGGCTGAGATTTGACCATAAATACATGTCCTATAGGAACTCAGAGTTATATTGCTCTGGCTTGCTATGATATGAACCAGAGCAATATAACATTGAGTTCCTATAAGTAGCTATCAGTAGTGCAGTTGGACTTTAAAGCCCCACTGTCCTACTTGTAGATACTTGCTCCCTCTATATAGAAAACTTCCCCAATCGGTGCCTGTAGGTCCCCCATGATCCTCTTTTTCTTATGTTAGTTGATCGAGAGCTGACTCAATGAGACAGCCAGCTGTCAGTGACCTTGCTGAGTGGTCTAATCCTTTCTGACCCAGTAGTATTGAGGGTCTTTAATACCTTCATATCATATTCTACATTATACAAGTTTACAATCAAAACATGCTCATTCAAAATGTAATTAATTTGCATATTATGTAAATCTACCTCTGTTTATCAAGATGCATCCGCAGATCTCCTATGGTGTCTGTAAATCTCAACTTCAAGATGTAAGTATGGTCTCCGCTCTCCGATTTGACACGCAGGGTTGTGACATCACTCCGCGGCAATGACCTTGCAGAGACAGGGCGATTCGATTGACCGGTCTTACCAGAGAGGGCTCTCTCTTTGATATCCCGAACTATAGGGGTGTTGACTACCGTGACGGCGTTGGGTATCGTCTCCTCCTGATCAGAAAAAAGCCATACAACAAAATTGTAATCTGGGGGGTGTTTCACAAAGATCCTAAGTTGAACTTATCTCTAGGTTGGACTTAAAAATCATGGAAAGCCATTAGCATCTTTGAAAATATTTTTGAAAAATTATTTTAAAAGGCATAAAATGTTGTTTCAAATCATTCATATTTTCTATTATCAAGGAGATTTCATGTTCTTGATGTGGAATTTATAAAAAGTCTAAAATAATTGAATTTTCGCTTTTGAATATATTTCATTTTACTTGAAGGCTAAAAATGGCTCTCCATAATATTGAAGTCCAACTTAGAGTGAAGTTCAACTTAGGACCTTTGTGAAACACCCCCAGAAGTCTAGAGAGAATGCTGATAACAGAGAGATTGATGCTATCCAGCCTATGGACAGCCTCAATAGCCTCATGCATCAACTAATTACACTACTAGAATGCAGGTACTGATGAGCATTACATATTCTAGAAACTGATTTGAATTCGAATTTGTTAACAACATACATAACACAATGTTACAAATGTATTCAAGTGGCTATAACAAAGTAACAACAATTTAACAGTTAATTTTCCATACATGAGTTACAAAGAAAAAGAAAATATCCGTAGTTGAACCATATGTACAAATTAAGTAATCATATACATTTATCATGTCATATTAAACCTGTGAATTAGCCATAACTTAATAATACATGTACATAGAGATTTGGTTGGATTCCTATACATAAAAGTGTGGCTGGAATTGAAATTCACAGAGTTCCAATAGTGAATAAGTGATTCAAATAAAGGATATTTTAAACTTAAAAACTTAAAATGTTGTTAAAGGGAGAACCAAAAGATTGTTGTCATCCTCATTTAATGAAGTCAGCATCCCTCTTATTCCCTATGATGATACTCCCTCCCTCCACTTCTTCTAGTCTTGAGTATCCTCGTCCTTTAGATCTCCCCTATAACTGCTCTCTTTCTCCACCATATCTCTCCATGAAATGTTTGGTCTTCCCTTCCCATAAATAAGCTATTATTGAACACCTTTAAAATAAGCTTACCTTTAGCAAATCAGCCACCGATGACCTGACGTCAATGACCTTTCCACCTGATGACATGGTAGGGTGTAGCTTGCCGAGGAACTGATCTACTGACATAGGGTCCACTACAGAGTTGACAGGGAAATTCAATTCAATTGAATATGGTTTATAAAAACATACAAGTAGTAGTCCAAGTACTCATTGTTAACAGTATACAGTAAAACCAGTCTATTAATTGAGGCCACCCAAAGGAAGTGGCCACTGTAGACAGGTGGTCTTTCTAGACAGATTCTACACCAGAGATTTTCTTTCTCCAGAGAAACAAAACACATGTACACTTCAGACACGTGGCCTTTATAGAAAGGTGGCCACCATTTAGACATGTTTGATGGTATTTGCACCATTAATGGAAATATTTTTTATAACAAAATTCTTTAGACCATTATGAATGTAATAATTTGGCTGCTAAAGATACGAAAGAGCATTATCATCATGGAATTCATTCAGAACTTTGCTGGCCCTCATCAGAAAATATATTGATCATGTTACACAACTGTGAAGAAATTAAAATTCATCGGAGGTGCAAATCAAAATAAATCAGTTAAATACTCTGATCATACGGAACTCATATTTCTATGAAATTATATTGATTGTTACTAACCTGGAGGCTTGGTTGTTTCTCTTAACTTGAGTGTTCCATGCTCCTGACTGACAGGTGGTCCACTGGTTGCCATACTGGTGGCCTTATCCAGATTAGTGGCCTTATCCAGATTAGAGGGTACCAGTCTTGAGGGCCCATCATTGCACCCACCAACGGCTAGCCCGGTACCAGGGAAGAACTCCCGGTTACGTTGGTCTTTAAAAGCCACATCTCTCTGATCATCCACCTTGAAAATGACGAAATAAGATATTTAAAAATACAAAAAATACCCTTGCATTTAGTGTACCTTGAGGGCATTGCCCCTGGAAGGCGTCCTATATTTGTATAATGCATGCTCTGGCAGCAGCTACTCCGATTTCAACATACCACAACCCCCAATTTTGTTTATCTTCAACCCTGAACCAAACATGCCACCTGACCTAGTACAGTGCCTGAACTGCTTCCGTGTCCTGGGTCCGATCCACTAAGAAGAAAACACATCCTAAATGCTAAAAGTGTAGACCTTTCATTCACTCATTCACCAGATATATTTTTTTGGTGATCGTGCAATTTAAAGTAAATACATAACGCCCTGTGTGGGATGCGCGAAATGAAGGAGAACACAGATGTTTGATGATGATAATGATGATGATGATGATGACGACAACAATGACGGTGGTGGTGATGGTGATGGTGATGGTGATGTTGATGAGGATGGCGATGATGATAATGACGATGATGACAATGCATGATCATGATCATGATCATGAAGTTTACCACCCTATTGCATATTGGTATGCTCCCCAAGGTTAAACAGATATTGAGAAGAAAATAGGCGAGGCATGTATACCCAGGGTAGCCATATAATTATTATTGCTTTTCTTGCAGCCTGCAATCATATTGACCAAGCTTTGCTATACGTACCCATTTAAAAACCCCGGGTCAAGAGAGAGAAATGTGGGCAAAACACCTTGTCCATGGATGTATTAAGCACCATGCATGCACCCCAGTCATTTTGACCAGCAGAAAAATATATTTTTTCACTATTTGTCATATATTTTTTTGCTATTTCTTGATTTCTTGGTGTAGTTTTTGGCTATTTTTTAAAAAAATAGTNTGCAGACACAGATATACAAAGCTTCACTTTGGAACGATACAAAAGAGAAAGGGCTCACCTTGATTGGGACACCATCAGGATATCTAGACTGCAGCTCGGTTGGGAAATACCCTTCCATAAGATCTTGCATGCATTGCTATGACCAGACAAAATAGATAGGCATAACAAACATCAGGTGAAAACAATAGAAATAAATACATCTTTTATCAAAGTCAAGGCCTAGCTATCAGCAGCTAATTGAGTACACAACAAGTTGGCCAGAAAAAGATTGCAACTTCTATTGCTGTCCCTTGTCTCTGGACTTGTTGTTTTTTAAATAAATAGAAGAATATGTTGATATTTGGAAGGTTCAAATGTACTACAATTAAAAAAAAACCCTGAATATACAAGTAAAGGTGTATACATGTACAATGTATATTCAAGATCTTGTGATATTTCATCATCACCCATCATTTAGTATCTGGAAACTTTAGAATAGAATGTTATTATGACAGTGTATTCTGGTTGATAACCAGGCTCAATGGACGGAATAAGGACATGGTTCAAACCCAGAGCTTCCCCTCCACTGCTCTATACCACTGAGTCATCATGCTTCCTTTAAAATAGATGTTGTTACCTGTGTTTCTGGTTCGTCGTACGAACGAAATGGTCCGTTGAACATGAAGATCCCGTTTGCGTAGAGGGTGAGGGGAATGCTATCGACCGTCTTGAAACGTGCTCCACTCACAGTGTGCTGAATCTTCTTCTCTCCTTCTCTAGCAACGATGTTCAGTTCCTGGATGTTCTTCAGCACCAGGTCAAAGTTCGGAATACAGTTCTCTGATGAGACAAGCGATGACCCTGAGGAGAGAGAGGTGTAAGAGTTAAAGGAGCTGCTTTTCAAACACTACTACTGCAAAAACGACAAGCACTATTTCAAATGCTATAGACTTCAGAGGACACAACTTTACCATTTTTATATTCAACTTTTTCATCACCATCTTCTACATCAATATAATTACATATTTACATGCACCATTAATATCAATGGCATTCATAAATATTGTTTTTATCTTGACCAAACACATATTTACTACCATGCAAGCATTTCATCATGAACATAAACATCACTATCATCACAATGAATCAATAATCAACATCACATTATTGCCATCATCAACATCACCATCATATAATCATCATCACCATCATCTTAATAATTGATATGTAAAGAAAAAAAACACCATCATCACTATTAGCATTATCCTCCTCATCATTGTCATCATCATCAACAACACCACATCATCATCATCACCATCATCACCTCACCCTCAGTATTGCAAACATGAATTGCAAAGATATCATTCATAGGCCACTTTCAAAATGAAATAAATTACAGTTACTGTATCACTATCAGTCCCATATTCATCTGCAGCACAAGTGTGTATGATATCTTTCTAACATATACCATCAGTACAAGATGGCAGATTGACCCATTAAAAGGAGTCTCTTCCATACCTGGCCTCCATACGCCTTGGCTCTTGGTAACAGCATCGGAATCTAACTCCTCGTAAAGCCCCTCCACCTAGGAAGTTTTAGCTTCACCCTCCTCGTGTGTACCACCTACCCACACCATGCCATAATCTGATAAAAAGTCCTGTCAAAAGACAATCATTAAGTGGCCAGCTCTCTGATAACTTATATTGTGTCTTCAGGAAAACATATTAGTTGGAAAATATGTCTAGAAAAGCCAACTGTCTATAGGGGTCACTTTTCTGTTTGAGTTGTGAGGCCTCTGTAGACAGGTTCACTATATCTAAAAGAAATACAGTGAAACCTGTATATATAGACAGCTCACAGGACACATGAAAAGTGGTTTTCATATATAGGCAGGTGGTCTTTATACATAGAGATTCTTTGAGTACAATACTAAAGCAGGTTCGACTGTAAGCTGCATTATCTTTATTGACAGTGTAACCTGTCTAAAGACCATTCAAGGGAGGCAGATATTGTTTACAGAAGGGTTTCTTCCAAGACAATTTCTAAATGTACTTATGTTCCTAGAAGGAGACAGCATACATTAAAGAGACCCATTACACGCAGGTGGACTTGACAAAAAAGAGAGGTTTCGACTTATTTATTTCACTGTTTGATGGAGGTCTTTGATCTACAGTTTTAAAAAAAGAGTATCCAGATGCTACGGGCCTTCAGATTTTCAATTTGGTTACTTCGTAATTAGTAGCATGCCTCAATTACAATGAAGAAAACAGAACAATGTACGTTCTTATACCGATAACTTTACACATAACTATAGTTTTCATCATATACCAATCAACCATGCCAGATTCATAGTTTGCCACCACAGAAAATTAGTATTCTAAATATTACTCCAAAAATCTTTTGAATTTATATCATTCTTGCTAATTATAAACAAAATAAGAAAAATAAAGAGATAAAATATGGATACACACATGTATACCGGTATGGTTCTTTTATGTCAGCACCCAGACCACTGTTTGACAGTCTAAAATTTGGAACAATTTACCTAGATATATTCAAACTAGTCCATCACTAAATGTTTTTAAAAGGAGATATAAAACCGTATTACTCAGTAAATATATTAGCAATGTTTGATCAGGTTCTTGTTTTTGTTTTTGTTTTTGTTTATTTTTGTTTTGTTTGTTTTGTTTTTTAGTGTTTTAGTTTGGTTGTTTTGTAAATCTTTGGGTACATAATGCTTGTACATGCAATCTCTGTAAATCTTCAATCTGGTCTTCTCATACTCTCTTCTTATCCTAATTTCAAATTTTCAGTTTGTTTGTAGGTGGCAGCACCAATAAGGTATTTCCTTTATAGCTGCCTCCTCATTCACATACATTTTCACTTCTCTCTATGTTTTTGTCCAGATCCCCTTTATACTGTACTACACGTATTATCTTATGTAATGTTTGCTTAGTTTAATATCTTGTAATTTTGTATGTTATTGTATCTAATTGTTTTTTATGATGAATGGAATAAATTTGATTATCTTATCTATCTTATCTTAACGGGTTTCTGTCAAGGTGTGTTTGCTATATACATGAGAAAGCTCACCTCCATATCTTGAATCTCTTCCTGTAAAGATTGACATTTTCTCTCTAATTCTTTGACTCTCCGAGACTCAATATCAGGCTCATCTGTATGATGAATTGTACAAAAATAACAAAACATTTAGACAAAGATTATCTCTCCTGGCCCAGTAACACAAAATAGATTTTTTTTACAATTTTTTAAATTAAATTGTAAAATATTGACTGGTAACATCAATCAGCTCTAGCTCTGTGTAACATAACATTGATTAGAAGTTAAACCTGATCGTAAAAAAAACCCTGATGCAATCGAAAAGAGAGAACCACCTTTGTGAATCAGAAAATCAGAGGTATACCTCCGAGGGGGGTTTTGTACCACACCCATGGTACAATCCATCTTTGTACCACTGTTGTGAATTCGGGCCTTTTTGTTATAGACCCCTCTTTCATAAAACTTAATGTTATCAAGAACAAATTCAAAATTTCTATATCAAATTTGTTTTTTAGCCAATCAAATGCCCCAATTTCAGTCATCGTAATTTGTTTTGATAACAAGATTTATGAAACGCGGCCCGGAGAGTCAATCTAGCAGTACAGGCATTGTTCAAATCAGCTCAAATTACAGGTAGGTATAATATAGAAATATGTACATGTATATGACGACAGGTGGTATTTGGAATTCATATGGAACAGATTAAAAACTAGCACATCAATGATGTGGCGCTCATCCGGCATCCAGCGAAGAAATTCACGCAATTTGTACTTTGAACAGAGTATACATGTACATTGCAATTCATGGAATGTACACGTATTGGTTACATGCATGTACAGATGATGAAGTGCCTATTGCAAATCTGGCTAAATGTAGTTTTGGAAGGAGACAGTGACATGAAGATAATGAGTTTTAATAAATTTGCATAAATTTGCAAAATTAGCATGAATTATTTTCTGGACAAAATTTTTAAAATTCTGAGTAGAAGTAGCTCACAAAAGTCTTTCAAAAAAAATCAAAATCAGTCATTAAATGAGGAAAAAGAAGGCATTTTTGTGATTTTTTGAAATTCGCATAAATTAGCATAATTAATTTTGTAGACAAAGTTTCATAATTCTGTGAAGAAGTTCAATGAACCTCATGAAAGTCTTTCAGATGGAACCAAAAAATCCAAATCAGTCAATAAATGAGGAAAAAGAAGCCATTTATGTGATTTTTGTTAAATTTGCATAAATTAGCATAAATAATTTTCTAGACAAAATCTTAAAATTCTATATAGAAGTTCAATGAACCTTGTGAAAGTCTTTCAGATGGGCAAAAAAAAAATCAAAATCGGACAATAAATGACGAAGAAGAAGCAATTTTTGTGATATTTGAATAAATATCGCATAAATTAGCATAATTAATTTTGTAGACAANAAAAAAGAAGGAATATATTAATGATATAGATTATAATCACACTTTAAAGATACTATGTCCCTTTTGCAGCCAACCTCAAATTCTGTAGAACTTTGCAGGAACTATGAATATGTCATGTATGTCCTATCTGTAAAATTTAAACGCTAGCAGTGTCCTAATATTCAAATTATGCAAGAAAACCTGTTTACTTGCTAGACTTCACTGTCAGACACTATTGTCAGTATTGAGTGACTGACTGGCTTTTTCTTCTTCTTTGGTAATAACATACTTAAAATGAGCTGTAACGTATTTGTCTACATCAATAACCCACTTCTTGTAATGGCCAAAATTAATCGATTGAATCTTTGTGCAGCATAAAACGTATGACCATGCTGTACAATGGTCTGAAAATCAAGACTATTACTTATTGGCTCTATAGCGTCTAAGTCGATTTGACAACTATTGGTCGTTATTTTCCCATTAAAAGACATTTTCAAGCCCCATTTTTTTAAGGGGAGTTCTAAATTAGTATTAACTTTCAAATGCCATTGGAATTTAACCTTTTCATTTTTTGGGGGGCCTCCAAAAGGGACATAGTACCTTTAATAGATGAAATATTACAAGTTGGTTTGGATGTTTTTGATGCAGAAGTAATGAAGTATTAATGCCAACAATTTTCAGTGGGTCGAACTGGAATGTGTTGCCTAGATACAATGTAGATGCAGTCAAAGAAATAGACATCTATCATACATGTATGTACCCGATCCTATTTGCATACCGGTATTGCTCATAGTTTTACTACAGTATAGCAACATAGAACCCCTACATCAAGAGCAAAACAAGTTTCGGTGATACATACTTTTTTTAAACCACTGGACTAATAAGACACCTCTACAGCCTGTATGTGGTTTGGTTTTTCCCTAACTCACCTTCTCAATTATTTCCTTGGCATAGTATTTAACTTGAAGCTCTAGTTTGGATATTCGTCCCATCATGCTGGACATCAAATCAATATCTGTAGGAGCTACAAATATGAAAACAGAAAACAAATGCAAAATACAAATTGCTGAAGAAATACAAATGAACAGTGCAGACAGTCCATCAACATACCCTAGAAATTGTGAAAAACTCTGTATTTTCAACTCTTTTACTGGAAATATGATTTACATGAATGGTAAAACAGGAGATTAACTGAGATTTTAAAGAAATGATTGATGCCATTTGTGCCCAGCAAGCATGTCATTTCAAATGAAAAATTACCAAGGAGTAAATGAGAGAAAATATTCTACTTCTGTTCAGTGCATCTTGCATTCCTCCCTATGTATATGTACATGCATGTATGTGTCATTTTAAAATGAAAGACATACATGTACATGTGTGCTTTACATCATGTTTCTCAATGCAATTGAAATACAGCCAGTCTGACAACTTTATTTCATCTATTAGTGCACTTCCTTCTCAATTATTGCACAGAGCACACATTGAGAAATTTGAAAAGAACAATATTTTGTTAATACTAAAAAGAATGTCTTCATCATGCTCACCATTTTTCTTATCCTTGGGGGAGATCTTTGGTAGGTGGTTGACCTTTTGACCTGGAATTGACCCTAGGTCACCCCTATTGCCTGTTGTGGAAAGTCTAGACGAGGTGCGACTCAGGACATCATCAAAATCATCCAATTCTGAAGGAGCTAAACCAAAATGAGTTAAATTCACAAGATAGAATCAATTATCGTTGAAAATATTTCTAGATGACCACACAGTTTCTGCTAAAGACATATGTTCACAATCATTCAACTGAAAGGCACTACATGAAAAATGAAACTAGTAAAATTCACAAGATAAAATCAATATTGTGGTAAGTAGGAATATTCCTACATATAACATGATTTTTAATATTAAAGGAAATCAACAATTTGATCCAACTCAGATGGTGCGACATGTATAACAAAATGAGTATAATTTCATGAATTAGAATCATTATTCCAATAAATTTGATTATTTCTACTAGTACCTGTGAATCATAATTGATTTGCAATGGATAGTAAAAATAATGTTTAAAAAGAAGACTGTTCAAATATGTATTTGGCCTAATTAGTTCCTATACCAATAGCCTTTAGGTCATGTTCTCAAAATGATCTCATCAAATGTACTCTTCAGTAATTAAGGATCTGAAATCTGGCAATTACTTAAAGAAAAGAAGAAAAAACAAATCTCATCCTCTTACATAAATAGTTAATGTCCCCGAATTATAAATCATTCGTGAACAGACTTGAACATTGTACTACACTTACTACGTTTTTGTTTACTGGTCTACATGTAATCAGCTGTTAAACTTTCAAAAGCATTATTATAATTATCCTTGTTTGTCTAAAAAATTGCTTCATGCGTATAGGGACTACACTATTTGTAAAGCTATACTATACTAAAAGCACTACTGCAAAAATTACTCTAGCCTCATGGACCAGTATGAACTTGCTGCTGACACCTAGCTGCGCTGTTAGTCATTGTGTTAATTAAAATTAGTTATGGAGTCCCCTGTCTGTGTGGTATTGGGTTACGCAGTGTTGGCAAGTTGACCATGACATGGCGCTGTGCAATATATAGTACGCTATAGAAGGAAGTTTCATTGGTTCAGTACCACTTTAAATGGAATAATTAACAAGTACAATGATTGTCTAACTTACACAGAAAGTCAGTTGGTTGACTCCTAAATGGTACAGCCCTTTGCCTGCAGGAAAATAGGATGCAAATTAGTAGTTCTTCTCTATGTGGAGCAAAGGTGACAAGTCGTAAAATGTTGATACTGTTTCTGTGAAATAGGATACTTACAGTACATTAGACGGGAGGCAAAATTAGATTCAAATTACCAACATTTTTGGAGTTTTCTTTTTTGTTGGGGAGGGGGGGGGGGGGGGGGGGGGGGG
>BEXV01002417.1:44075-56354 GCA_003118195.1 Hemicentrotus pulcherrimus
GTACATAACACCGATTACCGACAAAACTAGCCACCAATTACCGACAAAAAATAATGTCCCAATGTCTACAAATTTAACTCAATAAACCAGGAGCCGAAGGCTAAATTGTTTTTTCATATAAACTATTCATATACTATCACTGGAAGAGTGGGTGAAGGGCCCGCGAAGCGCGGAAGCTTTAACGTTTCATTGAATTATTATAGAAAGAAGACGATTCGCTGAACGGTTCTCGACTCTTATTCCTTATCTGAATTCAATTTCCCCCTCCCGTGCGAAGCGCGGAAGCTTTGACGTTTCATTAAGTTATTAGAGGAAGAAGACGTTGTACCGTTTTCGATTCTTGATTAGCCCAAATTGTCTGAATTCAGGTGAGTCTTTCCCTCTCGCGCGAAGCGCGGAAGCCTTGACGTTTCCTCAAATTATTAGAGAAAGCAGAAGATTTGTACTGCTGTTCTCGACTCTTAATCCTTGTCTGATTTCAGTTCCCCCCTCCCGCGCGAAGCATGGAAGCTTTGACGTTTCATTGAATTATTACAGAAAGAAGACGATTCATTTACCGTTCTCGACTTCACCTTATCGTCTGAATTCAGTTCCCCCCTCCATGGAAGCTGAGATGTTTCCTTAAATTATTAGAAAAAGATGACGATTCGTTGTACCGTTTTCAACTCCTAATCCTTGTCTGAATGAAGTTTCCCCCTACCGGGCAAAGCGCCGAAGCTTTGATGTTTCATTAAAATATATGGGAAAAAAGACTATTCGTTGTAACGTTCTTGACTCTTAATCCTTATTTGAATTTATTTTCCCCAAAAATGTTAAACCTCTGATTTCTTTAGCTGATAGTATAGGAAAGTGAAACTTCTAAAAAATACAAAGCTGCAGTCTCACTCGAAGTCGTCACAGCGGATACAAAAGTCACAGTTCGGAGGAAAAAAAAAACTTGTCGGCCGACCGACATTATACATCTCACCGACTTCAAAATTCTGCATTGATATAGTACACGAGGATCAAGCAAGAATACCGACACAGCTGACCCGACACAGCAACATATTTATGCTTGTCTTTTTTGCTCCCTCGACGAGACGACTCCCCCCAACAACCCCTCTCTCTTTTACTCCCACCCCTCCTGTCACAGGATCCTACCTTCCACCTCTCTCCCCTCTCTCCTTTTTTTCTCTTTTCTTCTCTTTTTCCTTTTATTTCTTTTCTTTCTTTTCCTTTCTTTCCTCTCCTCCCTATTTTTCTTTCTTCTCTTTTCTTTCCTTTATTTCTTTCCCTTTCCTTCTCTTTTTCTCTCCCCCTTTTCTCTTTTTTCCGTATTATGTTGGGATTAGCGAAGTGAGAGAATGAATTTAATGTATCAAATGAAATGCATTGCATACGCTTTTTGCAGAAGCAAAGTCACACGTGTTTTCGTTGATATTTGATATTCGATATTTGATATGTTTGGCATGATTAATTTTGTTAGGAATGTTATTTGGATCTGCAAAGACCGAATTGATACCCAAATCCCAATTGTTTTATTTAAACATCACCTAAGTATCTTTGGCGCAAGTCGATTTTTGCACTCTCGCAAACAGTGCCTCCTATTCATGCAAGCGTGAACACATACCTCACAAAAATGATACCAAATGATTTGGGATGAAACAATCTTTCGTAAGATGTATATTAATTTACTTTTCATAGATGACTTTTAAAATAATTAGCAATTTTCTAGGCGTAAACTTTTGTAGACTTTTGTGGAGTGCTCAAGGCGCATGTAGAAACAATTAAGAATTAAACAAGCGTTTTTATATGATTTTTAAAGAAATCGGAGGTTATACACTTTTTGATGTCTTCAGGAAGGCTATTCCATAAGGGCGTAAATATTCATAAATAAATGATACACGCCAATCAAAACTAAAACAACACGCGTTAGCAAAGGCCCCCCCCACCCCCAGTCTTTGCAACTTTAAAAATCACAAGGGTACCGGAAGTGGATGAGCGTAAAGAAAGAAAAAAATCTGCATGTTCACCACTCTAACATGCAGGCCCCACTGAACGTTTTTCAAAGAGGGTGGGGGAGGCTAAAGTATTTACGATCAGGTAGACTGGTAGAGCGTAGCGTATATTGGGGTAGGGTCTAGGGGCAAAGTCCCGGTGGTGGTCAAAAGGCGGACACCCCGGAAGCTCAGGGGGTATGTGCATCTAATTACGGTCAGATGAGCATATTTTGATACATTATGCATGTCACTGGCAGGTCACTAATAGACCATTTCGTAGTAAGCACATGGGTCAAATATCCACAGATCTTTTTCTCATGGAGAAGTTCCGCTTTGTGTATTTTATAATAATCGATGCCAAAGTCATGTGCTTCATGAAAAGCTTTTGTTTGCCCCCTTGTTATCATAGAGTGTACCGTAGGCCCCCCCCCCAACTCAGTGCTATTTGGGGTACGCATATGCGTGTTCCCAGCGACCCCCCTTTTCAGCAAAAGTCCGGTGTGTAAAGTCAATACGGATCGCCCCTTTTCTTTTGTTATACGAGCCTTTTTCAGCAACCCCCTTTCAGCAAAAGTCCGGTGTGTATTTTGGCGTGGGTTCCAGGGGGTTGAGCCCCATGAAATTCAGGGATTTGAGGCATTTTATAACAGTCATTTAGGCATCCTGCAGGGGCCCGCCTGAGGGCCTCTGGTGGGGTCGAGGGGGGGGGGGAGTCCCCCTAATCTCAGGGGTTTTAGGCATTACATTACCGTGAGATGAGCATCCATGCAGGGTCTGCCTGAGGGCCAGGCCTCTCCGACATAGGTGTACTTTGAACTTTTTAGCAATCTTTGCAAAAACTTCGATGGACGGAAATGGCGTCAAAGCTAATCAAGTTATACATTCATTACCGGTATTCCTGAAAGTAAACTTTTGGGGTCCAAGGTTAAACCATTGGAACATATTAAATTCGTAGATTAGATAGTTTGCATTTACGAAAGTACTTAAAATGTGATCGTTACAAGTCGTATAAAACCACCCTGGACGTTTTTAACATGAGGACATCATATTTTGGGGCTATTTTCTTTTATGCTCGTGGTTTTTATTAAAAAAGTAGATTGTTTCCCCTCTATTTTCTTATGGAAAAAGAAGAAGAAAATCTAATTCATTTTGACTAGGGCACGTACAAACAGGATAATCTGATCTTGCCAAACCTTTCACAAGACGAAAACAATGGCTTTGAATCGAGGGCATCCTGTGCAATACAATATCAAACAATATTTTTAATAAAAGATACGTTACATGGTTATAACCACAGGGAATTTAGCAAATTTTACTTCCTTTATTCTCCGGTCTATCATTTCCGCGTTTAAAGGTGCCATCCTACTAACGAGGCCGAATCTCCTATTTTCGTAATTTATATTTGAATAAGATTTTTAAAAAATAGTAACAACATGAGCATGTTTAAGTTATAGGTCAGACCGAATTTAGGGCTTGTTTTACAAATTATTACGCTTAAACAGTACATTAATCCTTAACAAAAACCTAGTTGATATACTTATCCATAAGTGAAATGCAAAAAGGCAGCATTGAGAACTGCATGGGGAGCTATGAGTTATGAAGTCATAATGTAGAAGGTTGGTACTGATTGCATCAACTTTATAATAGTAGACCCTTATTCATAGTGACTGAGCTCAGATTTTTCTTAGTTTCTTCCCCTATATTTTACTTATAGGGCTAATAAAAATAGATGGGGGATAATATTTATTTCTTGAGTCATCTGAATAAACGACAGTCCCTTTAACATATCTGAACATAACCACATACTGTATATCGGTTGTTGAGAAACACCGAAAACCAAACGCACTGACATTGAATAACGAATCACATCAAAACGCCATTTTGCACTGCGAGGAATAACTAATGTGAGTATATGATTACGAGTTCTTAACTTATTTCGACGCATATTTTGAAAAAATAAGTTGTTCAGTGCTTTTGTAAAAGAGGAAACCTTGTTGTCCGTGTAAATATTACACAGCCCCATGTTAGCAAGTTAGCGGCTTAGGGCACACTACAACTCTCCTCTTGCAGTGTAGACTCTATTAGTATTAGGAGAATTGAAGTTATTTCCATATTTTGACCCCAAAAATGTTGTTAAAGGGAAACCAACCCTTGTAATAAGTTCATTTGAATGAAAGAAGATACATCAGAGAAACGGATTAGCGAAAGTTTGAAATAAATCTGATCAATATTAAAAAAGATATGTTTGAAATATGAGATAACTACAGCTATGCGAATCTCAAATTGGCAACTTTGTTGGTTCATTTGTAAATTGTGACGTAGTGTCGGATAACCCTCGTTTGTCGTGTACAGAAATATCATTATTTTTGTTTTTCTCCCCGGTACCTTCACCCTTGGGGCACTACTCAAAATATATCATGGAGAGTATATTAGTAAAGTTCCTAGGAATACGTTTTGAAAAATTGATTTCTTGTTTTGTTTTTGTTGTTTCGGTCATTGTGTAAATTAACAAACTGGAAAGTTGTCAGCCACTACACCACAGAAACATTACCAATTCAGCAAATTTGAAAAGCCCGTACCTATATGCCTAGAGTGATTCCAGCTTTCAACAATTCTTTCACATTTTCTTATCCGATTTCATTCAAACTTTCTTTTGTATACTTTTCTGATCTTCTGATTTCTTCCAGATTCGTTTGCTATCAAGGTAATTGGAGCAAAAGATTGGTAACATTGTTCGTGTGTATTAGTTATGACAGTCCCGTGTTAGGGCGCACTTTACAGTGCGACTCATGAAAATGAGAACCAGGATTCAACCTTAATTTTTTGGCAATCAGTTCATAGGTCATTGGAGTTTTTGCACAAAGAATTAGAGAGGAAAAAGGATTCATATTCCATTGTTTGCTTTTCAGATAATTCCTAGACGCATTGAATGACTGAATTACACCAAGTGATACAGAGCTGGATTTGAAAATGGTCTCAAAAGGAAGAAATTTTCTTTTTATCGAGATTATCTTTGTCTTTCTCGGTAATTCTCTCGTCAGGAGTGTGATAACAGGTGAGGATTGATTTAAATTAGCAATTGTAATAGTCATATTTCAGTGAATGGTGTAATTTATTCCATAATCAACATAGACAGTATCTGTAATACAAATACCCGGACAACTAATTTGCCACAGCAAGGCGTACTTTAAAAACAATATAGTTATACAGATGGGATACATTGTTCCTGTCATATATTGTTATATCTAAATATAAGTGATACTTTCATTTCCCCTTTTTTCTCCAATTTACGAAATAGGGAAAATACACAAAAATATCATTGCAAAGTATTGTTTAATATCAGACTTCTCCGGTGTGTGCAGATCATTTAGAACAGCTAAGCGGTAATATACGGGTAAAATCTTTGATAGGTTGACGCAAAAAAAGGGGAAAATACGTCTGTAAAACGCTCACAAAAGTACATTAGTGCATCTTACATGAAGACAACCTGAGCGTAATTTACAGGGTCTGAATCCATATGGTCGAAATACCCTCAATTTTGTACAATAAATATTACATGAATTGTATTGTATGAATTTCTTTTTTCAATATAACATATACTCACCTCAAAATTTTGAATTTCCCTCGTGGCATTATATTGTTACCTCGACCTGCGGCCTCAGTGAAATATAACATCACCTGGGAAATTTGTAATGTTTTGGTTGATAATATAGTTTGTAATTTAATTCTCTTCAATTTCTTGACTGTCTTTATGATAATTCCCAAGAAATGTTTGTCTTATCAAAATTGCCCATCTTCTTATATTTTGGTGTTCACCCTCTGTTATATCTTCCGCCATCGTAGTCTCTGTTGTAATATGGACTTTTAGATTTGCACGACGAGAACGTGGACTGCCACGTATGACATCCTTTTAAGGCAATGAGAAGTCCTTTTAAGGCACTGGCAGTGCCCGGTAGTGCCTTAAAAGGACGTCACATTGCCGTAAAAGGGTGTCACACGTAGCAGTCCACGTTCTCGTCGTGCAAATCTTAAAGTCCCTATTGTAAACAGTGGCGTATCGGGACATTCGCGTCAGGGAGAGGCGGGGTGCCTTAGCATCCGAGCCAATGGTGATCCATATATTTCAGCAAGAATATTACTTTTCGAGTCTCTGATATTTCATGCCGAGGTGGGAGGGTGGGGGGGGATTATCTATTGCAGTGTCTACAAATATGAAATCAATCCATGTAATTTATAGTTATTTGAGAGAAAAGTGAACTACGTTAATAATGGATAAGGCAAACGAGCAAACATTTTGTCTACATTTCCCTTTGAATGTCAGTTTTAGACCGATGCATTTTGGGTTTAATAATAATTACATTTGGTTTTTGTATAGCGCTCATCTCTGTCACACTTGACACTCCTGGCGCTCCCAAGCGTTACCCTGGCTCTAGCAAGGCTGCCATTTTGGCGCTCTAGCATTTCAAGCAAAGAATTCAATGAATTCCTGCCAGGTATATGCGTTCGTAATATATTCTTTTATTATGGTTGATAATTTCAGTTGATTTATTTAATCTTAAATTATTTTACATATTGAGAACAATATTTTGTAATTTGTGAGATCTTAGCAGTTTGTTTATTATTTACCTTGAAATTATTTCCCCACTTCACAAGTCAGTCCTTACATTTTTCTCATGATAGAAATATGTAGGGGGTGGGGGCAACTGCCCCTCTCCGGCCTTCAATTACCTAGTGATCCTAAATACGCATTTACTCATAAGGTAATACAAAGTTTGGAAAATTTTGAAAATGGCCGGATATATTTGGAGGCCCCTGATGATGTATTATAAGCACTAGAAAAATTAGCACCTAAAACACTTCTGCTTTCGAGACAAATTGAACATAAAAATTTACTAGTGCTCCCGGTAAGTTTGGATAAATTTCAAATATCTTATACGTCCATCCAATGGTAGCTGCGATTATGAAGATCTGAGAATATGCTGTTGTTTACCAAATGGGAATAGCAAATCGCACGATTTAAGTCAAGCACATGGCTCCGGTTGTCCCAGTTTCGCTTGCTGGAACATTGCCATCACAAACCACTGACCTCTACCTCCTGGACGGATCCCCGCCCATTCCCATTCACTATACGTTACGTACTAAAAGGCTGTATTGTCTGACCGTTCATGAATATTTTTGCTTACCTCGACAAAATGTTTGTTTTTACTGTATGGAAAAANGGGGTGGATGTGCTTTTCGTTTAAACAAAAAAAAAATTTTAACGATTTTTTTTGGTAACATTCCAAAGGCTAACATGTTAGACTGCTGACTCTGACGATAGGGGGCGTTGTGAACTGAGACTAAACGGAGCAATATGAAACATTGTTTTCAAGCTAAATAAATATCTTGACCTTAAGAGGGAGCTATACAGCATAAAGACTCTATTGTTTACAATTCATCACTTCACTCGATTTCAACCGCGACAACGATCACTGAATATTGTAGAATCGCATATGCTTCCAATATGCTTCGCCCCGGGGTGATAGAAGAGCCGGTATGAACCCCACCTTGGGAGTGATAACTCCCACCATCATCCTCATGAGCAGACATGTTTGTATACTGTTTTTAGCTTCAAAACAATCTGTGATGAGCATATAGACTCTTGATATTAGATTTATTTTCTAGACCTATTCATGAATCAATGACAAGGATGAGGTATATAAAACGAATATGGCCTGCTCTGTAATCGGATGGTGGAGGAAATTATCACTTCCTCGGTTGTGTTCATACCGGCCCTTTTATCAGCCCTCGGCTTCGCCTCGGTGCTGAAGGGCCGGTATAAACACCACCGAGAGAGTGATAATTCCCACCAACATCCTCGTGAGCAGTCAATATTTGTATTCTATCATCGCCGAGGTGATCTCGGATAGCCCCTAAATCACCGAGGAGGTGATAGTTTGTATCCATTGCCCGAGTAAAGGAGGTTAATATTTGTTTTATATCCCACATCGGCAATAAGGTCTATTTAAAGTGAATTTTAATATAATTAAAACAACTGATTCTGCAGACAGCTTAGTTTCAGCTAGATTTTACAAAGCACAACATGCATACATGACTTGTAATAAAGTCAATGCGCGCTCATTTGACATTGACTGTGACATTGATATTTCGCGTAACCTACTTTGCTATGCTTATTCAATGGGCAAGTGGGGTAGCAGCAAAAAATTACTGTACAGAAGTTGCTGTACAGAAGTCCTATCGCAGGGAGATCTATCATTGACGAGAGATGTATCATCATTGATCGTGTGACCTCGTTTAGACCAATCAGATTGCAAGATTCTTAGTATACAAGGTATAATAAATCTTATTAGTGTACTCTAAGGGTATATCATTCTAATTACATACAAATACTGCTGACAATTCTCAATTTGTATAACCATTACTCCTTTTGTGTTTGTTCCTTTACTGTCAAAGATGTACGCCTCGTTGATGGTCCAACCTCCAATAAAGGCACAGTTGAGATCAGGATAGACAGTGGGATATGGGAGACAACATGTGGAGTAAATATTGGTATCTTTGACGTCATTGTCATCTGTAGACAGTTGGGATTCGCAGGAGTCAGTAGAATATTAACGGTCACACCTTATGGACATAATTTAACTCCCACCAGAGGGCTAGGTTGTAATGGCGGTAAGAATTTCTTTTATTATTATTATTAACTATAATGATAATAATAATCTGGATTTATATGGCGCTTAATACGGAATACCGTCTCTAAGCGCTTTACAGATATTGTTACCCCGGTTATCGGATTCATTCACGCATAATGTGCACCATCTCCACTCCCTGTGGAGTATTCTTTATCATATGGTCACCAAGAGGGTATAGGCTAATCAATCAAATAAACGTCATTAATTATCAAACTTGTATAACAAAGGACATTATCCCAGAGAAAACCAAGTCATTGGTTAATACAGGGTATTAAAATAGCATATTGGACAAAGATACAGCATAAAGAGCCTTTAGAAGAAAAAAATTAACATTTAAAGGAATTTTCGTTTTGAATTACAACAGATCCAGATTTAAATCAAGAAGGTTTCTCTAAATGTAAGACGTCAGTCGTAGTATTCAGTGAGTTTGGTTAGTTGGTTTGTATTTACCCGACTGCGGAAGCATGTGTTTGCTTGAAAGTAAGCAGCCAGTAACCCAAGGCTTTAAGTCCTCTCCGAGGGACACTTTGAAACAAAGGCTGTTGAGCTGCCGCTTGAGAAGCCCCCTCCACCTTACCCACCTGGATAGCAAAACCCGGGTCAGACCAATGGAATTCGTTTACTACTAACTTGAAGGAGTTCATCCCAGAGCCTTGTGCAGAACCAAGTGGCAGTTACCTCTCAAGAAAATCAATTCCGTTTNAGGCATAAAAATTGCATATTGGACAAAGATACAGCATAAAGAGCCTTTAGAAGAAAAAAATTAACATTTAAAGGAATTTTCGTTTTGAATTACAACAGATCCAGATTTAAATCAAGAAGGTTTCTCTAAATGTAAGACGTCAGTCGTAGTATTCAGTGAGTTTGGTTAGTTGGTTTGTATTTACCCGACTGCGGAAGCATGTGTTTGCTTGAAAGTAAGCAGCCAGTAACCCAAGGCTTTAAGTCCTCTCCGAGGGACACTTTGAAACAAAGGCTGTTGAGCTGCCGCTTGAGAAGCCCCCTCCACCTTACCCACCTGGATAGCAAAACCCGGGTCAGACCAATGGAATTCGTTTACTACTAACTTGAAGGAGTTCATCCCAGAGCCTTGTGCAGAACCAAGTGGCAGTAACCTCTCAAGAAAATCAATTCCGTTTTCGATACATAATTGATGTTCAAAAGTGTTTTTTTTTAAAGATTTTCCTAGCCTCCTGATTTATTTTATAAGCATTAAAAGCATTAAAATACATTTTACAGTAATTTGATATAATCGAGATTCCAAGAGATATTTGAAAGAGTTAACGCCGAAGTATTTTCTTCCTTTATTTTCAGATGAAGCTAATTTGACTGGGTGTAACTTGTTTTTTACAAATTCGTGTTCAACAGCAGGAGCAGTTTCGTGTCATGGTAATAACATGTAAATTGATACAAAAATTGACATGGGGATTTTTCACCAATTCAGAATCTGCGGTATAGGGGATACTTGAGTGGCTTAAACACTTGACTGGACATTCGAAAGTAATGGGTTCTATCCCAGGCAAGTAACTTTATGTCCTTTAAAAATAGATCTAAATTGCTTCTCTCCACCCAGGTGCCATATGGTAAGAAGCTAACATTGATGTGTGCTTGTAAAATGGCGCCTGGCCGGAATGCTCCTCTAGTGGGCGCAAATTGAAAAGTCGGGGTAATTTTTTTGACAAGATTCGCCACATTCTGTTTTGAAATATTCAATATTTTCGATATCAAATTGCAAGGGTGGTACGAGGAAGCATATTCTGTGCCCTTTGAAAAAAGACTCCTTGAATATGTTTAAAAGGGATACGTAATTAATAATAGGCCCGAATTTCAAAGGTTCTTTTGACTTTCAATACGTTACCGTCAATGAATGAATAATGATAATGAACAAAAAAGAAGAAGAATATTAAATTTTGATATTGGATATTTACATACATATATACAGATAAAGGTTATATTGGATGCTTTGTGGACCTATCGACTGATCGAGTTTTTCCCGGTGATAATGTAGTTGGCGCTCCAGATATGACCATTTCAAATTGCATCCAGTTTTGTAATGAGTCAAACATAGCTGACTATACATACGCTGGCGTTGAAAATAGAACTGAATGCTACTGTGGTGAAGCGAGTGATGACTATAATAGACATGGAGTAGGATCAGATGCTAACTGCCCGGTCCCATGTTCAGGAGACCCTACTGAGAGCTGTGGTGGGACAGGATACATAGCTGTCTTTGGAAGTGAGTATATAGACCAATCTTTGAAAAATATAAACCTCGCGCAAGACTCAAACTAAACTGGATACACCGGACGGAAAACGAATTATTGCCAAAAGTAATTGAGTGACTTATAAATAAAACTGCAGGTATACCACCGACCGATTCTAAAACCCGCCCCCCCCCCCACTCAGTGTTATTTAGGGTACGCATATGCTCATACCCTCTTTTTGAAAGCACCTTCTATCTGAGGCCTGCCAACATTACCGAACCCCCTTTCGCGGGCTTTTCTCGGGCTTTTCCTGCCTTGGAGACCCCCTAAATCAGGAAAAATGCTCAATGTACCCCCCTAAATTCGGAATAATTTCTCAGGAGTCCAAAGAGATGAGAGAGAAAAAGAAAAACACCCCTTTTTTAAAAGAAATCTCCGGTGAAAAGTCCAATACACCCCTTTTTTTTTTTTTTTACAATTCTCGGGCCGTACTTTGTCGCACAAAAAGTACCCCTTTACCGGACATTTTGGCAACACGCATGCGGTCATTCCGATCTCTAAGTGGGGGTTCTAAAACCCACTCTTACCCTACTCATGGAGTTACTAACCTAAACACCGACCGATCCTGAAACCACTCCAACCGGACCAAAGGCCATTCTGTGTAATACTTCAGTCATACCCAGTAGCGTAGATCCTTACCAGGCGGTTGTTCAGGGGACTAACTCATTCTCAACCGACTCTAAACCGACCGATATTTTCGCCGTCCGTGTTTAAACCTTAATCAATTAAAGCAATATAAACTAACAGTATTTCAAACCGACTCCAACCTGATCGAAGCCTTAATTGTAAATACCTCAGTCATGCCGTATTTTATACCGGTATTTCATATTATTGAAGGGTCCGTCTTTTTTCTAACCTTCTTTTTGGCCAGGGAGGGGGCCTGAGCACTCTGTGCTCCCCCTGGACCAGTCGCCGGAGTATACACAGTTACGTGACGACTTAAAGGTCAAGTCCACTCCAAAAATAACTTGCTTACAATAAAAGCAGAAAAATCAGACAAACTAATCAAAAAAGGTTTGAGCAAAATCGGATAACTAATGTGAAAGTTATGAATTTTTGAAAAAGTATGTAAAACTATAGGGGCATTTACATTGTCTTCCAAACACGCCAAAAAATGCCAAACCGGAGCCTGGCCGCGATGTTACCAAGGGCAACTACGCTTTACCGGCAGAAATGCCAAGCTTGAAACATTCCAAAACGAAGTGTGATCTTTTGGCGTCTTTTGGCGTGTTTTGTATCGCGATGTTAGGTCGCGAGCGGGGCTCGATGCCGTCCTTGAAGAAAATGATAGAACGATAAATACAGAAAATAACATAAGATAGAAGGAAGAAATAAAGAATAACAATA
>BEXV01002418.1:22498-33024 GCA_003118195.1 Hemicentrotus pulcherrimus
GCACCAGCAATTAGTCACATCTTGACTTGTAAATTTATGATAGGGGGGGGGGGGTGTGCTAGCTCAGAATCATATCCAGTAGGGACGCTGGTCCGAGAATGAGGATCGTCCTCATAAACAAGGATATTCTTGTAAATGGGACAAATCACGTCCTCAAAAATAAGGTTCGGCTGCAAATTGTTTTTTATTCATCATTGCTCTGCAGGTTTCAGGTTACCAAACCGCCCACTGGCAATGCGAAAAATGGATTCCACATAATGAAATGCCCCCTGTTCACCGTCTACTTTTATGCCATATGGGTTGTCCGTCTTCCTGAGGATTTATCGCTCATATTACGTGAAAGTCTCTGTACAAACTCAATGTGAAATGCATCATGAAAATCATTGTGGAATCCATTTTCGCAATGCTAACACGCAGATTGGAAATAATCGTCCATGGACAATCCTTACTTTTTAGGACGGGTTTGTCCGCGTTTACGAAGACGATCCTCGTTTATGTGGACATCCTTATTTTTGGACCAGGGTCCCTACTGCTGATACATCTTGGTGTAATACATCTTCAAGTAATCCGCTAATTTTCCCTCATTTTTTGTACCCTTCCATTCACAAAAAAGAGACTATCTTTCATAGATTGGATAGCATAAAGCCCCCACAAATGCCACGATGAAGATGAGCAAATCGTTCCGGATTGTGGCCTTGTGTTCACTGGCTAACTTCATCAATGCTGCTGATCGTGTGATCATGCCCATTGCCATTGTGCCTATGGCTGATGTTTATCAGTGGAGCATGTCACTCCAAGGATGGATCCTCAGTGCTTTTGCTTATGGGTACATAAGTAGTCA
This sequence comes from Hemicentrotus pulcherrimus, assembly GCA_003118195.1. Classification (NCBI taxonomy): domain Eukaryota; kingdom Metazoa; phylum Echinodermata; class Echinoidea; order Camarodonta; family Strongylocentrotidae; genus Hemicentrotus; species Hemicentrotus pulcherrimus. Next base: position 23,340 of record BEXV01002418.1, read on the forward strand.
GGTATGTTATGTAATACTTTGAAGTGCATCGATCTGTATTCTTTTACCCTTTTACCTTGTTCATGTGCATAGTATTAAAATTCCCATTATAGGCACTGTCGTAGTGAAGAGGGATGACTTAACGTGGTACAATAATTATTGGCCTTTAACAAAATTGTAGCTCTTCTATGAAGGAAGTTCCATGTATACCTTGTAACTGGGCCAGAATAGCAATCTTCTTACATAACATTGACCTTGCTGCTGTAATATGTGATAATTGACCCAAGCATGCGTGTTTTATAAGCTTCTCCTTATTTGTATTTCTTTATTTGTAGTAAATTATCAACATTGAAATTTAATTGTTTGGGTATTGTATTTTTATTACTATTTCTTATGCCCCCCTCCCCATATTTGTATTTGCAGATCATAGGAGGAAAGGCTGCCCAGAAGTTTGGAGGAAAGCTGACGTTGGGAGTAGCTGTTGCTGTCTGGTCTTTATCCACATTTATGACTCCAATCATTGGAGGCTCTTTCACTGTAAGTTCAAAATGATGTTTAGTAACTACTACTTCTTCTACTACTACTACTACTACTACTACTACTACTACTACTACTACTACTACTACATGTACTATTACTACTCCTTCTACTTCCTGTTTTTCTTCCCCCTTCTTCCTCTTCTCCTCACTTTTTTTTTCCTTCCTCCATTGGGGGTCAGACATCAACATCATCAAGCTGCCTGTTAAAGGGGTATTAAGCAGGCAGAATGTGAGCCTTACATAGTAAAGTCAGCGTATGGAATCAAAGGTAGCAAAATATACAATGAGAATTTAAATCGGTGGACATAGACTCCTTCTTGCATTGAATGTTGACCTATTTCAATATGTAACAAATTGTATTCAATTTGAACCTGTATGAGATAATGAGTTGTCTAATTGATGATTTCCTGATTTGTATCCCCCAGGTTTGAATTAATATTCTTGACACTGCATGTAAGTGAACACCTGAAGTAATGCATGGTCACATGGCATGTTTGACTAATTTAAATCTGAAACCCATTTTGATAAAGTATGAGATGATTCATGAGGTTTTTTATTAATTTTTCCAGATTCTAGTGATGTCCAGAATGATTCTAGGTTTTGCAGAAGGTTTCTGCTTGCCGACCATCTTCCATATCTTTGCACACAACGTCCACACAGACGAGAGATCTAAGTCATTTGGATACCTAGTGGCTTTAGGCTCCCTAGGACAGACAGTGGCTGCAGTTGTAAGTAATTTACATGGATTAAAGGGGGAACTTTCACCCCCATAACAAATTAAATGAATAAAAGTACATGTTTATATTTAGATGATATATTTGTAGGTATTGTTATGATCTAATCCTTCATTCACACAACTCTCAATCCTAGAGTTAATGGTTTGAATCTCAACCTGGCACTAATGCCATTTAGCAAGACATTAATCCACATTTGCCAGTCTCCACCCAGGTGTAAATGGATACCTACCAATTACAGAGGTAATAGTAATCAGAACCATTGTCCTGGCCTGCCATGAATCCTACAACTGATTAGCCATATTTTCTACTGTATATTGTTCGTGTGCCTATGTAATCCAACAACTGAATTTCGGAATGGACCAATAAAATTAATCTGAATCTGAATCTGAATCTGAATCTGAATGTGGAAGGTCTTAGAAATGTAAGTAAGAGAAAAAGTGCTAGATCAGGGTGAGGATAATTGAGGGCCAGGGTGACAAGTGTGAGAGCTATACAAGAAACTTTGCTATTATCATCATCAAAATGTATTGTTGTTCTCAAATTTTCTGGATAGCTCCAATAGTTGATAATTTCTTCAGGATCATATCTTTGTCTTTGAAACATGCTGTTTATTTGGGTAGTTTTCAAGAAAACCTGTAAAGTAATAAAGATGATTACCTTTCAATTGAATTATGCCTAGGGTTGACTTTTCCCATGACAATCGCTTCCATGCACATTTAGTACAAAACTGTGCAAATGTAATCTATATCATATTTACTTGTTTTTATCTGCTTCCCAGATCTGTCCTCGTCTATCATGGTCTATGATGTTCTATGTGTTTGGAGCTATTGGTTTGGTCTGGGTGTTGATCTGGGTTATGTTCTATCCTAAGGATACCCCAGAAGACGATCCACAGATGCTCCTCATGCCAAAGGTCAGTCTAATGTCATACAAAAAACTTCCACACACATGAAATGATTTTGAATATGGCTTGTAGTTCCAATCAACAAAGTTTTGTTCCGCTGATTAATGGAATCATGACCGACACAACACTGCATTTTTTTAATGTACAAAAGCCTAAAAATTGCCACCTTTTAAAAGCCCACTGCACTACTTGTAGCTACTTGCGCCCTCTCTATATTAAACAATGCCTAATTGGTGACCATTGGTCCCCCATGATCCTCTTTTTCTTATGTTAACTGAGAGCTGAGTTGATGTGATAACCACCTCTCCAATGACCTTGCAGGGCGGTCTAATCCCTCCTGTAAACTAGTACTGATACACTTTTTTTTGAAAATAAGGAAAGTTTGAAGGGGAACAAGTTTTGGGTTTGACAGTAGTTTTACCAGTGTAATGGATAAAGCCATGCGTGATGTTGGTGTTAGTCAAATACTGGGAATGGTGATTAAGATAGCTCCAGGAAGCTCTGCTCTAGACAAATACAAATTAAAATGTGTAAATTAACGGTTCAATACACTAAAAATGGCTTCAAGGAAAACAGACTTTTCCCTAAAGACCCTCATCAACCATCCATTGAAAGGTGAGTTGTGAGAATATAACATTAAATTTGCCAAATTTTTGTTCCCCTAAAGCTTAGTCAGATAGTGAAAATTTTTTCTAACTGTTGGATTTTCTCAATATTTTCTGAATAGTCCCTCTTGTCTGTCTTCCAACCCAAATCAATCTGGGAATTTGTAGACCACCAATTTCTTTTCCACTTGGATCAACCATGGCTAGCTATTATTTCTTCTAACCCTGTGTTTGTGAATTGGACATGTAACATATATAACTGAAGTTTGCTTGTTGAATGTCTTTTCCACTTGGATCAACCAAGGCTAGCTAGTTTTTCTTATAACCCTGTGTTTGTGAATTGGACATGTAACATATATGACTGAAGTTTGCTAATTCAATGTGTATTCACATATAGGTTGACACAACAAATAGTGTTTATTGGACTAGTTACATCTCTCATCGTTCTCTATGGGCCATCTACATCGCACACTTTGCCATGAACTGGTCAAACTACATCGTGTTGTCGTGGTTACCAACCTATTTGCAGAGGCATCTAGGAGCTAATAAACAAGATGTCAGTTTCACAGCTTTTCCCTATGTCATGAATTCATTAGTTGGTGTTGGTGAGTAAATAAACTTCCCACTTTTATTTGTGCTTTACCGGTAGTTTTTTAGATTTTGCTGCTGATGTGAAGCATGGATCAATATACGGTACTTGGCAAATCATGCAAATTTCAGCGGTTCAAAATATTTTTAAATATCTAAAACATCATTTTCTTTCATGTAGGGAGACATTCTTATTTTATATAAATTAGATTGGAGATACTACATGTCTGTGTTGTCCTTTCTATATCAGTTTGACATTTACACAAGGTAAACAAGGTAAAAACATATCTTTTACTTGACAGAGTGGCAATCACTTCGCTTGGAATATTGTAATACTTTTTTGGTTCACAAATACAAAATACATTCAATATTATAACAATATTTTTTTTTAATATTGAATTTATATACACCTGTATGCCTTTGATATAAGAAAATACATTTGAAACATACTTGTGGAACATTGAATGATGAAAGTATAAAAAGATTAAACAAAACAGAGATTGAATTAAAATATTTGAGAGATGATACCATGATTATGAAGCATACAAAGGTATTCACATCATACTTGATGTTAATGTAAAATATCATCATTATATGTAATCTTTTTTTTCTGCAGCTGCTGGTCATTATGCTGATTATCTGATATCTCAGAAGCATTGGACAACATTATCAGTGAGAAGACTGATGACGAGCATAGGTCTCCTTGGACCAGCTCTCTTCATATTCCTCTTTGGCTCTGTAGATCATCTTGTGTTAGCTGTATGGTAAGCATAGGTCTCCTTGGACCAGCACTCTTCATATTCCTCTTTGGCTCTGTAGATCATCTTGTGTTAGCTGTATGGTAAGCATAGGTCTCCTTGGACCAGCTCTCTTCTTATTCCTCTTTGGCTCTGTAGATCATCTTGTGTTAGCTGTATGGTAAGCATAGGTCTCCTTGGACCAGCTCTCTTCATATTCCTCTTTGGCTCTGTAGATCATCTTGTGTTAGCTGTATGGTAAGCATAGGTCTCCTTGGACCAGCTCTCTTCATATTCCTCTTTGGCTCTGTAGATCATCTTGTGTTAGCTGTATGGTAAGCATAGGTCTCCTTGGACCAGCTCTCTTCATATTCCTCTTTGGCTCTGTAGATCATCTTGTGTTAGCTGTATGGTAAGCATAGGTCTCCTTGGACCAGCTCTCTTCATATTCCTCTTTGGCTCTGTAGATCATCTTGTGTTAGCTGTATGGTAAGCATAGGTCTCCTTGGACCAGCCCTCTTCATATTCCTCTTTGGCTCTGTAGATCATCTTGTGTTAGCTGTATGGTAAGCATAGGTCTCCTTGGACCAGCCCTCTTCATATTCCTCTTTGGCTCTGTAGATCATCTTGTGTTAGCTGTATGGTAAGCATAGGTCTCCTTGGACCAGCCTTCTTCGTATTCCTCTTTGGCTCTGTAGATCATCTTGTGTTAGCTGTATGGTAAGAGCACAAGATCAAGTCATATGGGGCGTTGCAAGAAAATTGCGATTGAATGCAAGTTGCAATCCATTAAAACTCAGCTTTCTTGCCATGCACCACTAGCCGTACCCACTAAATTTCCTAGGATGTTGTTAGGATTAAAGTTTTAACAATTAAATTAAGTTAACTAGATCTTGCTTTTCCCCCCCCCCCCCTCTCTCTCTCTCTCTCTTTAACTGATGGGGCATTGCAAGACAGTTGAGTTGCGATCAATTGCAAATTTATAATTAATTGCAAGACTTACGCTTGATTTAGGGGATTTGCAATTGATTGCAACTTTCTTGCAACTCCCCAATAGTCTCCTGTTACTTGATGTTAAACGACATGTTTTCTGTAAAATTTAAGAAGTGAGATAAAGTTAACTTACAGTTACATGTCAAGAGTGTTATTTTTAAGATTGGAGACCTGGGGGGAGGGGGCGGGTGGTTTGAACCAGAATAAGATCCAAAAGACTTGTCAGAAAAAAACAGTCCGAGCTGTTTTGGGATTTTAGATTGCATGGATTATCATGAGAAGCAAGTAGGAAATCGATCAACTATCTTCCAAAAATGAGAAACCTCTGGGTTTGAGCATTGTAGATTGGTTCTCTCGGTATCACACTATCAATACTTCAATAGGCAATGAATATATCAACAAACTTCATTTTTAAATGGATAAAAGGTATAAGATGATCATATTATGCCTTGTTTACCAAGGGGAGACTCATCAGTATTAATACTACAATTCTGTTGTTGTTGTTCTTTGCAGTTTCATATCAATATCTCTTGGTCTTTGTGGCTGTAATTCATCAGGGCACATGAGTAACCATGCCGACGTAGCACCCAATCATGCAGGAATCACATTTGCTGTCTCAAATACATTGGTGAGTATGTATATATGTAAGTATGAAACACTCTGTTTGGAATAAATGTTATTTTGGTTGACAAGTCACTGTGACATCCTTATCAGATGATTGGTCAAATGCAGTTACTTGTGATTTTGTTGTTGATAATATCACATGTTTTTCATTATCAGGCATGCTATAGTTCCAGTCTTGTCCAAAATGAGAAATATTTATGAAGTAATGTGCAACAGTGCATACAAAGGGAGACATGTGCTTGTATCAAGTGTGCACTAAAATATGCCTGCTAAACTTGGGTCAAATTGCTGTTAATATTAACATCAACCTATGTTTGAGTGAGCCCTCTTTCAAAATCAAATATGTATCTAGGATTTTTGTTGCATAAAAAAAATGATATATGTCTAACATTATGTCTTCATTTATTTGTTACACGATCTATCTACTCTCATTGAGGCTATGTGCACCTATTGTATGAAGCTGAGTATCAGGCTTTATATCATTGATGCACACAGTAGCATGGGTGTGGATAGATCGTATAATGAACTCATTTGCATTATTTGAATGCAACTGATCTTGTTAAGATGATGCATATTTGTCAGTCATTGCTCTCATCAACAGGAAAAAGCTCAAGTTCAGACTACCAGACCAAATGGAAATTAGACTAAAGATTATTATAGCATGTGGGTAGCAGACAGGCTGGTTGTAGAACGTATGGGAATAGACTAATTATAGATGGACTGGTTGTAGAACGTATGGGAATAGACTAATTATAGACGGACTAGTCGAAGAGCAAACGGCAATTCACCTATGATACAATACTCCATGAAAACTCTACTTCTTAAATATCATCTGCTTTCCCCATTGTTTTTCCCCATATCTTTTCTCTTGTATCTCCTAGGCAACCTTGCCTGGCATGGCAGCAGGACCTTTGACTGCAGCAATGGTAGGTGCTTCAGGTCGATGGACCCCTGTCTTCGTTGTCGCCTCGTTGGTCAATGTAGGCGGTGCTCTCATCTATTTCAGCCAAAGCTCAGCAATTCAAGTCTTGTAGAAAAATCAACTGGACTCTCGTCACAGTCTTGTAGAAACATCAACTGGACTTTCGTCACAGAATTAACTGGACTCTCGTCACATTGTTGTTATAATTTATAGTCCTCAGGACAGAAACGTAACATCAAATTGTTTTTTGTCTAGTTTTGTTTTGTATCTGTTTGCTTTTTCTAATTGGCCAGTATTAGTGAAAAGCTTTCAAATTGCTTTGCAAATCCATTCATCACTCTTTTAATTCAAAGTGTATGAATACTGGAAAACAGGGTGAATGGGAACAAATGAGTTGAATAGAAATAACAACACTTTGAAATGGTGTTGTTGACATAATTCTTTACTCATGAATAATGTAGACACTCTTTCATTTATTCAAAATAAATCAGAAAAGGGTGTGCATCATTAATTCCTCAGGAGAAGGATTACATCAACAAATGTATGCCAATAGCATCTGGGCCCCATCTTATAAAGAGTTGTGATTGATCCAAATCAAATCAGTTGCAAGTTTGTAGTCTCCTATCTCTCATGTACATAGTTGCAATAGATATCAATCACAAATAAGTTGTGATTGATATAGAATCTTTGTAAGGTGGGACCCTGATCTTTTCTCTCGTATTGGTCCTTTCATTCAGCTCCTGTTATAGCTCATTTCTTTATAACGAGAGATTGAACCCTTGTTATTTATATTTTTACCTTTAAAATGAATGGCAAGACAGGGGTAAGAAGATAGTATATGCGTACAACAAAGAAAATCTTCTGCTATTAAAATGTGAAGAATGTTTCCTGCTCAACAGTTATCTTATACTTTCTTTATTGGTGAGAGGGTGGAAATATTATTTAGTCCTCTATAATGCCGGCCAAAATTTCATATCTCAATATCTTCTGTGTAAATTGTGATGCTATTTTAATGTACTCAGTCCTCAGGATAGGACTCTAAGCTCTAAGTCCTACAGGTTGTTTGTACATTGCCCATGTGAAGGGGAAACAAATTAAGGTGACATAATTTAGTACTTAATTGATTCGTTCTCTATCTACACTGTGGGTCACAAAAAAAGGAAACCCAGATTCAGACGTTTGAATTGTTGCAATCGGTGCATCAAAGTTGAGATACTCTCTTCATAGCTGATACAATTTTCTTTGATTTGACACCTTGATCAATCCAATCCAGTAGCAATTTCCTGATTCATGACAAAGTTGTATCTGGCCAAGTTTTGAATGACATTCACTATGAACATGACTGACAAAGAAAGCGGACAAAATATACAGTTCCTCAGGTAGACAAAGGAATATCCCTTCACTGCTATTATATAAAAATGTGTAGAACAGGTGTCACATGCATATTCACCTTTTTACATAATAGCATTGTAGTGATGTTCCTTTGTCTACCTGAGGAACTGTATATTTTGTCCGCTTTCTTTGTCCATCATGTTCATAGTGATTGGTGTTGAACGCAATGTTTGGTTGAATAGTCTATTCCAAATGAATGTAGTCACATACATGATGAAAGCAACCCCTGAACACCTTTCAGCCCAGATGTGGGCAAGGCTGATTTGGGCATGCTTTTTGAAATCGTCCAGTGCTCAGTGATCACATGTTGATGAGCAACATATCAAATTAAAGATGACAATTTCCATCTATCATCCCATTGAAATATATTTCAGCAGTTTTTTACTTGGTTTTTGAGATGTTGGGGCTTGAATTTGGGTTTCCTTTTATTGATTTACACTGTACACCCATACAGAAATGGGATACATATTGTATTATGTATATCTCTTCATTATACATTCTGTCTTTTATAGTTACATGTATATATGAAATTTAAGAATTTGTTGATGTTTATGCTTTAGGTAACTACTGCAACTATAATTGATATTTTTACAGTTTTTTAGAAAGATGTATGAAATATGTACAGACAATTGGCGTCTCACTCTACAATTGTAATGTTCAATTTTTTGTTGCTGATTTCTCAAGATTGGGGTGGGGGTGCCATCTCTTCTTCAAGGTCACCAAGATTCCTCATTTGAATAGTATTAATATTGTTTGAGATATTTGATTAGTGTGGACTTCATTTGTAATTATAATGAATATATTTAGTGCAACAAAATCTGCATATGGTATTACAACTTTTCAGTTTACATCCTAAATGCTTCTTTTATCCAATCCAAGTCATATTATTGTGTTAATTAGATTTTATAACATATTGCTCAATTGTTCAAGGGTTATGAGATGGAAAATCGATATATCCCCAAACATTGCAAGATGTATTGAATTACATATTACAGACTTCTTTGGCTTTGTAAAAGCCCCGGCCCCCCACTCAGTGTTATTTAGGGTACGCATATGCGTGTTCCAACCGACCCCCCCCCCCTTATCTCTGGAAAGGGAAACAATATTTTAAGTATCATTTATCCCATCAGTCTCATTAAATCAGTTTTCTAACCTCCATATTCAATGAATTCAGGTAGAATGGAACATCATTTGGGATACAGCTTGGTATTTAATAGTGTAAGGATTTGGTCTAGCCCTATTTTTGTTATCACTATGCAAGATTTGGGTATGTGATACCTTTTTAACAACTGCTAGCCCTGACTATGGATTGAAAAATCTTTCACGATTAGAAATGATCAGATAATATCACAAAATGTCATCCGACAGTTTCCTTTCTTACAGGTTATCTTGGATAACCACACAAGTCCAAAGAAAAGAATATTTTGTTATCGGTTTAGCTCTTAATTTGTAATGTGATGAGCAGAGGTACTGCAAATAAAACCAGGTTTTAAGCTGTGAGCTGTGCACTCACCTGGGATGTTCCTGAAGGCCCTTGTGATGCCGTTGTCTTGATCGTACACAACCAGGGGACCGAGACGTCTGACGAACCTCCTGTTCCTCATCTTACCCTTGCCTGCCCTCATGCGACGAGACTTGTACACCTAAGGTAGACAGAAAAATAAG
>BEXV01002418.1:53905-66295 GCA_003118195.1 Hemicentrotus pulcherrimus
AATACACACAAATTCTTATATGCTAGATGATCAACCTTTTCTGGTCGATTCCACACCGTTTCTTTCACAATGCAATCGCATGACCAGAACTCAACTTCATCTTTAAGTACATGTACATGTACATGTACATGTGTATATTACATTGCATATGATATTTAATTTATTTAGAACAGTAAACTGTACCATTGAAAATGGCATACATGTAGATCTATTCAGGTAGCAACACTTGAGATTTACAGACAATAGGCACTTACATGTACAGGTATAGCATTTACTTTTCTTTTAGAATGACAGGGGTAATACACAATACCGGTAAGTATGGTACAGGACACAGCTCTATGCTCTGTACATGTACAGTGTACATTGTATGTACAGTCAATGATTAACTTATAAAACTGAATAGTTTTAGATTACTTTTCAAACAAGCAAAAAGTTTTCTGCAAACACTAGCTTTAAAACATTAGATTTACAATTTTACATGTACAATGTACATGTATATCTGCATGTTTTTCTTTAAAAAAATCATGAACATACATGTACATGTACATGTATGTACTCATTAGGATCATGGTTGCAAATCAAGATTGTGATCATTTAATTTATTCAACAACAAAGAAAAGAAAAGAGTAAGGTAAACAATATCACAAGACTGACATTACCGGTAATACATTTCTACATACAACCAAGTACTCACAATATATACAAATGTACTGTATACATGTACATAAAACATTATGTGATGTGAAAAAAAGGAAGTTACCAAGTACATTTACAGTATATCATTCCATCTGTAGCAATTTTTGTTGGCTAGTTTTGCTAGTTTCTTTTTCTTTTTCTTTTTCTTTTGTTAGTTAATCTAATATAAAATTCTAATGACCTCCCCCCTAACTCCACAATAAAAAAATAAAAAAAACATAGATTGTACATGTACATGTACATGTGTACCAGACATTACAGAGTACAGGATATCAAGTTCATCTCACTAAGAATACATGTCCATTCATTTACAAGTGCCAGTACATGTACATGTATGTATTCACAATTACATTGGACCTGTTCAAGTGCATTACACTATGGACTTGCTCAATGTCACTGAAGTACATGCATAGTAATTCAATAAGTAGTTCAACATACAAACAGCAAAAGGACATGTTGTTTACCTCAACATCTAAGCTCCTCTCCTGTGGCTCTGACCAAAAGTAGGATAAAATTGCCCCCATGATTCCAGTTAATAAAAAGTTCCTTGATCAAAAGTTATAGTTCTATTTAGCTTAGTCACACACAAAAAAGTCACAAGCACTTTTATATGTACATGTATACCGCCTACCGGTAACTCAGATTGGCCGATTCCCTGTCCAAACACAAACCAATCTTCAAAATTTGAAGTTCAAATCAATTCATCCACAAACTATTGAAAGTACGAGTTGAGGGCTTGAGGCCAAGGCAGCTACAGTAGATTAATACCCCTGCCTAGCCTAATAATGACTCTCTATCCATGAACTTCAGTTGCCACGTATGAGCTCGGCTCACCGCTAATCGAAGGCTGTCAGCTGAGTTCTGATTGTTTGCTATGTGTACATGTAACATACCAGCACCCCTCAGGCTGCCAACTGCATGCCAAAGCACAACACATGTTACCAACTTTTTCTACCCTCACTTGTTAGATCTTTATGAATGGGATTCTAGCCAGTGTGTGCTGTGTGTGTGTGTCACTGAGTGTGTAAATACTTTACATGCAAGGCACATGGACAATATAAACCTCTCAAGCTTTATACAGGGGTGATTGTGAGCACTAAAAAAAAAAAAATTTTGTTCCCCCCTCTCAACCATGCCCCCTTGAATTAAAAAAAAGAAGAGGATGCGGGAAAAAAATGGCATCTAACAACACCTTTCTGAGTAAGAAAATTGGGGAAAGATTGGGAAAAGTTGGGAAAAAATCTGGAAAAAATTCTGGAAAATCAGGAAAAATAGAAAAATAAGGGAATTAAAGGGATAAAATTTGGGGGAAAAAAAATGGAAAAAAAAAATAATCAGGAAACCAATTATTTTTAATCAGGTAATTATCAGGCCTGGGAATATAAGAGAAGTAAAATATACTGTAATCCCTAGCACCATTTGTCTTAGGCTGTACCTTCTGATATTGAGTCAGATTAAAACTTCAAGTACATGTAGCATTTAAACTAGAAATCTGTGAATTGTTATATAACAATGTCTTTGATTAAACATCAATACTTTACATGTACATGTACTTGTGTACTGGTAATCTTGTATCAGTTCCCTAGAAAATTTTGCCCCTAAAACACTTCTGCTTTCGAGAAATTGAATAATAAAAAATTTACCAGTGCTCCTGGTAAATTTTAAATATTTCAAATAGCGCCTTGCCCCACAGTTGAAAGACCATTCCATGGTACATGTAGCTGCGACCATGAAAATCACAGAATATGCAATCGGTCTATTGTAGTCAAGAAACATTGTTTTAAAGCTAAAGTAATATTAGGCTTGAGAGGGAGCTGTACATGTACAACATAAAAAGTTTATTATTTACAATTTTAACACTTTAGATTCAATTTCAACTGCGACAATGATCATTGATTAGGCCTATAAAAAAGGTGTTGTATTGCCCTTTGCAACCAACCCCAAAATCTTGAAATCAAATTTTAAAAATCTTTTATAAAAAAACTTTTTTTTTGAAAAAAAATGTATTTACCGGTAAACATTCAAAACTGAGAAATATCAGCCCAAAGAGGGAGTAAAAACAGTTCAGACTGACTGACCCATCTTTTGGCACCTAAAGCGCAATACAACATTTTTTTTTTGGGGGGGGGTGGCTTATTGTAAAATGGCATATGCTTCCAATATGTTCATTTGAACCAAATTCATGACCCTGTACCAAAACTTTGTATTATTTACCAGTACCTTTAAAAGTATGCTTGGTCCAGGGGGACAAGCCACCCAACCAGGTCGTCTACACCCAGCCCTGCCGTCTGTCTGTCTACTTATCATTTGGTCGAATGACCATTTAGGCTAATAGTCATTTGGTCTAATTTCCATTTGGTCTCATCTCCAATAAGTTTACAACCCATTTGGTCTATTACTCATTTAGTCTAATTCCCAACTTTGTCTAATGCCCATTTTGTCTACCGGTGCTTTTCATTTAGACTCTCTATATGGTCTATTAATCATTTTATCATCAATACGGTATCAATAATCATCAAATGGGATGGATGGTAGATCAAATGGGCATTGGACAAATCAATCATTAGACTAATCATTAGACTAAATGAACAATGGATCAAATGGGTAGTACACTAATTGGAGATTTAATTCTCATTTTCACCATATTTAAGGTTCAAACTTGCAATTTCAAGTTGTGCCATAATGTTTGTTGATTTTTCTATTTAATGTGTGTACCGGTACCTACATGTATGCTTAGAGTGCATCACCTGTACAAAGGATGACATATCAGTGTGTTATGAAATATTCAGTGGTATTGTCATTGGGCTCTCTACTTAAGCAGGCCCTCTCTGACTTAAATTTGAAGCCGCTCGAGAAGATCAGCCAATGGGAGCCCTTAAACTCACTGTACACTGTACAGCACTCAATGCGTAAAGTCCTACATGTGTGCTTAAAGTTGAAGTTAGCAACCGTAATGATTATGATCACCATCATAATGTGAATTACTTACTCAATTATATAATGAGGATCTAACTCCAAGACTAAGAGAGATTATAGTCGCTAAAACTTCACACACGCGGGAGCGTCTGCATGCGCACCCCCGCCTGTCGGTATGCACTCTTGTAATATTGTGAGGTGGTATGCCATGAAACCTACATGTATGAGAAAATTTCTATTACTAGATCTATGATCTGGCTTATCATGTCTTCGCTTTAAAGGGATCCGGTAACGTTGTCTCAGATTCTGAAACAAAATTTTGGATTTAGCTCATGATGCAATGATAATTATAAACCTTAAGGTCAGTCAGAAACCCCATGACTTTTACAAGCCGATCGCCTGTCTGATTATCAAGATATTTATGATTGGAATTACACATTTTGAAAACTGTTCGCCTGACGGTTTTCATAACACTGCAGTCTATTGGGGAAAACGAGTATGGTAAAACCGGTCACGCAAAGATTTTTACTTTTTTGAGGCACTTCTTGATCATTTTGAAGTGCGATTATTTTTAGGGCTTCAATATTACACCATATCACAGACACTGGTACATGTAGGACCTTGTATCTCCGATTTAGCATTGTTAAACAATCCCTTTAAGGAAAAATACTCCAAAAAAGTTGGCACGAAATGGGTGAGAAACAACAAATTTTAAATCATGACCAAATACTTGAACCATCGATTTGGTGAAGCCAAGGTTCAATTGATTTCTGGTATGATTTACTTAGGTATCTCCAGAGCTCCAGGCGGGATCGGATAATTCTGAACTAGATCTAGATCTAGATCTAGTGCCGACAATCATTGACATGTCTAGAAGATCTACATCATACATGCTAATCACTAGTACACATAGTCATAGACTAGTGGATCCGGGCTAACTCAGACCAGGGGACAACTCGGCCCAGCTGCAAAAAGGGTAATTTTTTGTCATTTTACCCTAACTCTAACCCTAACCCTAACCCTAACTAGGGTGCCTGATCGCGCACCCTATGATGTGTGCTAAAATTCTTCCCATTGAGTCTGCACGCATCCCTATGCAGTCTACATGCATTGCGCGACCCTGCCAAAAAAGTAAAGTTTTTTTTTTTTCAAATTGAGATTCAAACCTTTATCTGTTGTGATCCTGAAGGTGATACTCAATAAATGAGGTGTCATATGAAAGAGCAGGTGAATTCCAATATTTCCAAAGGGGCGTCATTTCGGAATTCTAAAAAATATCTTGGTCAAAACAGCTATTTAAACATTGTATCCTGGCTAACTCTGAGATTTGCCACTTTTGAGATATGACGCCCCAATGGATAAGTAGTCCCAGTCCTAATGAACATATCTATGCGCTTATTTTTTCACTAGCCCCCAGGGATCACACAAGATTGCAGTTTGAAAATACCCTTCCCCACATTTTTTTGACCAGCTAATTAAGGAGGCGTGCGCTCCGCTCAGTCCAAACCATGGTTACATCGCGTAACATCACCGTGTGCGAACGATACAGTGAATGAAAGTATGGGTAGCCGTTCGCACAAAAAAACCCGGAAGTGAATACACGTTATAGACAATGGCAATATCGCGTGGACAACGTGCACGCTGTCTCCGCGATATCGCCATTGACTATAACGTGTATTCACTTCCAGGTTCGATAATGCGAGCGGCGACCCATACATGTCAATGCGGAGACTGCGTGGCTCAAGCTGCAAGTTGCGCACAGCATGCGTACGCTATGCATACGCTTGCATATTGCGCAATACAGCTGTTTGGCTAAATTTAGCAAAACAACATAGACATTCTAACTCTGCGGTTACGTCTTTTTCGTCGATTCTGACCAAATTGATATGAATATTCCAGCTTTTTGGAGGGGCTGTATCTTTTGATAGAAACATCGACGAGACTTGAAATTTGAAATGGATCATTATGATTACATTTTTTATTTAAATATCAAACCTAAATGGTGAAAACCGATCCCAAATTGAAAATTGAAAAATCGTTCAGACACCCTACCCTACACGTAGACTGAAAACTTCAGTCTCTCTAATCGTCGGTTGTTCCGCTGAGACTACGTCTGGCTCACTAGACCTCCGATTACAGAGACTGAAGTATGGGGACCTTTTTCTGTGAGGGACTGTACGGAACAAATGGCTTGGTTCGACCGGACCGCGATGAATGAGATACATGTATGCGACGAGATTTTCACTCTTTACATACTCATAACTGCTGCAGTTATAATAGAAATTAAAAATAACATACATGTACATAGAACTTATTTGACTTACGATAGCTTGCTCTTTTAGATCCTAAATTAATGATTAATCCGAGAAAGTCTCGTCGTCAACATTATCCGTCTTGGTTTTAGTTGATGAATATTCATTTTTTTCTTTTCGAATGTCCAATAGCTACCGCAGCTATATACGAGTCGGCCCGGCTTCACCAACGAACTCCCACAGAACGAGTGCTCTGATTGGTCATTGGCTATGTTTGGTAGGTTGACCCGGAAATATATCGGCCCCCGGGTCATATAGCTCTATGTTCGATCGAGTGCATGAACAGTCCTGAGATACTAATTGGATTAATCATATAGACTCTAGCAGTCTAAATATTTCATATTTGTATTAAATTTTTATTAAAAATAGACCTAGGTCTAGACCTATGTAGTCTAGGTCTAGTGTAAAAAGGAGAAGTTATACCTATTTTGAATCTGATTTAGAAATCAGAAAATTAGATCTAGATCTAAATAAAGAAAATCGGGGAGAAAATGTCGCGGACGAAAACGTGCACAAAGGCACCCCCTCGGTACGAGATCCCTATGTTACCATCTGTGTTGGCCGTTGGGGAATGACAATAAATGTCAGTTTTGTTAAAGAAATGACCCAAATCAGATGGTTATTTCTGTCTACCCTACCCTAACACTAACCCTAAACCTAAAATGACAAAAAAAAATACAGTTTTTGTACCTGGGCCGAGTTGTCCCCTGGTCCAAGTTAGCCCGACTCCCACATAGTCTATGCATCTGCACATGAACTCATCACCTACCTCACGTTCACCATCATCAGCAGCATGCCGCGTGCCCTGGAGTTGCGGCTGAGATTGGCTAATTAAGACACCCTCACTCGTAGAACACACTTGTCCCATTGCAACTAACTGCACTAACACTACACTACAGCTGCAATTTGTTAAAAAATATCCTCTACAATTTGCATACCATCCAGTTTACAGTTTATATTCCACCACAAGCAAACGTTGGTGCCCAAACTTTGTATTATACTCACCTTGGATACAAATCTCGTAAATATCCGTAGAAGCATCCACCTGTGTCGAACTCGAAGTATTCCGGATTGGAAATCGAAACGCGTTACATGTGTGCATAATTAATTGCAGTGCATATAGGCACGGTTACTATAAAAATTCGCCCTGTCCAATTTTCGATGCTAAGATTCGCTATCGGTAGTTTGAAACTCGTACTCACAATTCATTGCTACACACGAAGCCGTACCAATTAATTATTGCGAGTAAGAGTTTCAATGGGACGATTTTGCTACATACATGATTACCGTATTGCTGGATGGCCGGCCTGGATGAATTTGCTCGTGATCGTGCCTCTGAATACGAATCTGATCGTTGAACGTTGAACCTGTCTCTGATATTCTAGAATTTGTGGAGAGGTGTATGGACTGTACATCTAGTCTAGATCAATGTAGGTTCTAGATCAAAAGAAGTTAGATATGTAAGTGCACTGCTGATGAGATAAATTAACTGAAATTAATAATCAGATATTGATTCTAGGGTCTTAAAATAATTAATTGATTGTTGTAATGTTGACTTGTTGTAGGTCTTGGCCTAGGCGCAGGCCTAGATCTAGGCCTACTAGCTTGTACCCAAATCGATCATCAGGATCATGCTTCATGGTGTATGGTCTATGGAATTCAATTAGTCTAGTCTATGTCTGATCAATAACTAGGAAATTGAACATTTAATGAAATTTTCTTAACAGAATACAGTCCAGAGCAATTGGGTATTGGGACTCAAGGACTCGACTTGGGAGCTTGCAAGAAGCCAATCCCAACCCAAGGGCAAGACTAGAGACATAGATCTAGGCCTAATGCAACTATGTACAGATGTACGTAGGCCTACACTAACTTAGATAGATCTAGATCATATTAAGTGTTGACATATCATTGTGTTCCACTGAAGAAAACCTCAAAAATGTGTAGCTTTCCCATTTTTTATTACGTAATTATGACATGCCTCCCTTGTATGAGAATTATTATTAAAGAGAATGAGTACAAGAAGATAGACCAAGAAGATAGACCTGGAAGCTCGACTGCTGTCACAGCATTCTTCCAGTATTTGCGGTAAAGGTAAAGGTAAAGGTATGTCTTTCATTGCTTTCATTGCAGATTGTCATCATGTCGAGGTTTGGAGAAAAAGAGAAAGGTGATGGGGTATTGAATAAGGCTTTAAGAACCACCAAGACGCCGTGCAATTCAGCCGCAAATTCTCTTGATGTGAATTCCTCATTGGATCCGGATATTGAGTTTGTGAATGTGAGTATGGATAATCCAACTGTTGTATTGATGTACTTGTACATTTGAAGTACAGGTATACCGGTACTTCAAATATACTGAGATAATACAGACAAATGTAAAGAACAAACAAAATCTAGGGAATTTGTTTTTTCTTCAGAAACAAAAAATTGAATATGCATTCTTTCTAGATCTACATGTATTTTATGCTCATTTGCATAATATTAAATGTGTTGAACACTTGCCTTAGTATGTTTATTTGATGGAAAGCATATAGATCTACAACTGAAAAAAGAGAATGTGTAGGACTAATTCTTAGTGTATATGCAGCCAGTATGAGGGATAGTCTTTTGGAATCAATCATCAACATCATGATTATCAGATACAGTTCCCTTTTCCCCCCTTATCTTTAGATCCACCCCCATTCAAATCATACAATGCATATAATAGTAACATAGTAATATTCTTCTATACAGGTAGCCTACATATATCTTCTCTGAGTTAGTGATGGGAGATCAAAATGATCCAGATAATCCATTTTGTGATAAATCTGTAATGCGTAAAATAAAGCATGTTTTATGATATATATTTTTTTTGTATACCGGTAGTTATTACATTCATTGTACAATGACAACACAAACATAAGGATTATTTTGTCTTACTTTCTGAATGTAAAATTGCTACTACATGTATGATATCCTACCAAGTATCTGAATTATCACATGGCATACAAAATAACAATCTGAAAGTTTGCAATTTATATCTTCTCTTTACCATTTATATAAGTTCCACCTTCTCTGTTTTCAATGTCAGGTTGAGAGGGATGCCTTGACACCCCAGAAGGTTGCTGATCATCTGTCTACTACTGTCCAGGGTGAGATGGGTGAATGCCCAGTAAGAGCCATGCCTGATAGTGTCATGCTACAGATACTGGGATATTTGCCTGTCAAGGATGTCTGTAGGGCTGCCTGGTAAGAATTCATGAAACACATTGGCAAATCCAAGGTATTCGGTCATTGCATCTCCTATATCTCAGTAATGTGGAAAGTCAAGATACCTTTTGGTAGAAAATATAATTTTCCTTGATATTAGATCTGATTTTTCTAGTAATGGTAGGTCAATATCCCAGATGTACCAAAATTTGTGATGAGCCTTATGGGACAAAATACCTTGGAGTTTCCCTGGCTACAGTAGATATGTGCTTGGTAGGAGACAAGCCTGGGCAAAAGGGCACAAATGTATTCATGTCCACCATAATTAAAGTTTCTTGAAAGTCAACAGTTTTGATTTAAAAAGAAGGAATATCCCGAAGCAATACATTCCATACTGCATTTAAATTGTTAAAAGCACAAACTTATAATTTCTCTACATGTACAGTGTATATAACATCAGTTCATTATGTCTGCTAGTAGTTCTTAATACATATATTGACAAATTCACAGTCCAGTGACATATCCACTGGACCACAACACCTGCCTCTACTGCAGGTAGTACTATTTATGGCGTTGACTGAGTTACCAATGAATTTGTTTGATTGTCTTTTACACAGTGTCTGTAGAGGCTGGAATCATCTTGTGAGAGAGAAACCAATCTGGAAAGAAGTAGATCTTTCACCATACAAGATTAATCTAGTCAACCTTCGTAAGCTAGTCTTTGCATACTTCAGTGATTCCCTACGTAAACTCAGTCTTGGGGGTTTCCTTTCATCTGTCAAGAATACAGAGTGTATCTCGGACTCCTTGCTGCAAGAGCTTGGAAACCGCTGTCCAAGATTACAAGAATTGTGCATTACTAGAGCAGATTTGTCAAAGGCAAGCTCATCCAACCTGCCTTCAAAGTTGCTGACTTTGAAATTGATATCATGCAACTATCCAAAATTCTGGCTGACAGCAGCATTTAAACAATCCAAACTTGATTCCTTGCAACACCTAGACATGAGAGGCTCTAATGGTTTTGGCTTTCGTGACTTGGAATCCATCACACCAGCCCCCATGACATCCGTTCTAGCCCTCAAGTTAAGGAGCTGCTATCGCATTTCCTCACGGGGGGCATGTCGCATTGCAGATCACTTCCCCAACCTGCAGGAGCTAGACCTTAGCAAGGTGGCACTGACCAACGAAGCTCTGCAGAAGATAGGAAGTAACCTGACACACTTGAGAATCCTCAACCTGCATCAGTGCACCAATAGTGAGAATGTCCTCTTTGATCTACACCATCTGTCCCCTCTGAAGCATCTGGAGGAGCTTGATGTCACTACTGATCCAGATAACAGTCTAGGCTCTCTTTCAACAACCTTTGATGGTAATGTTCTTGTAGGCTTGGTCAATACTCTAACTAAACTGAAGATTCTGTTGGTGTCCAAGAATGAACATTTTACAGAAGATCTTGTGAAGAGAGTGAAAAATGCTTGCATTATGCCTCAAGGAGAAAGTGATGCTAAGTCTATGTGGAAGATTGGTTTCTACCCACAAGACAAGTTGATCAAAGTAGCAGAACTACAAGCCCATTGACATTCCTTCTCTCTCTAAAGATGAATTCATATTTATATTTTGTCAAATGTGAGTAATTGATATATATCACTTGGTAGATAATGAATGGAATGATCAGGTCTATGGATAAAAATGATAATTTATGTAATATATCGTTGGTGATTTCTCCTTGTTGTTCTGTTTAAAAAAAAGTCATTTGAGACACAATCATCAATTATGTTCCTAGTAGCATCACCATTTGATATTAGTAGATTGAATTAGTCTTAAAGGGAATATAAAAAAATAAAAAAAAGAGAAAAAAAAGAAAAAAAAAAGAAAAAAAAAAAAAAAATGAAAAAAAAAATAATCTGAAAGTTTGATTGAAAAAGAACCATTATTAAATAATGATAAAAATTAGGAAAAACTGATCTGATATACCCAGTAGTGTAATAACAGCTGTAGCAACTCTCATGGAAGTAAAGACGTCACGATATGAAAGCATTATTCTCTTGTTGCCTTTACCATCATATATTTATAAGCCAATTTTCAGAATATATAGAAGGTTGAGTTCTGGGGAGAGGTGAAAAATATTTATTAGCATTTTTGTTATTATGCAAATGAGGAAGAACATCTGATGAAGAACATCAGAGAAAAAATGTTCCCTGAAAAGCATGGCTCTTCAAATGCCCTCATATTCTAAATATGACAAGTAACAGTTTAAAAATGAGGCCAGATTTCATGCCACATGTTTGTGTAGTCCCATATACAGGTTTCTGCATACCATGCTTTTTACTTTACCAAGACCGGGCCAGATCTCTTATCATTTCAATGACTCCAAAACATTGCAGTACACACACCAATACTTACAGTACCGGTATACATGTATGCTACATGATCAATTTTATCTGATCGATTCCACACCGTTTCTTTCACAATGCAATCGCATGACGGTATGACCAGAACTCACCTTTATCTTTAAAGATGTAAAGATAATCTATGTGGTAAGAATAGCTATTAAGGAGAAAAACAGACTTGAATTTTGGGAACATATAATCAATTCTGAAGCATTAGTGCAAATTTAAGTGCCTACCAGTAGTCTTGCCTTTTTCAAGCAGTGTAGATCATGATCCAATAAATTTCTTTTTTATGTAACAGACTATGTGAAGAAGAAAACATATAGAAGACTACTCTGTTTATTTTGATTAATAATCAGTCATTGACGAGGCTGGGTTATAATGAAATAATTAAATATTTGCACACATTAAAATATACTGAATTGTTGTGCTTATCTGAAATATGAATTTTAATTTCATGCAGTACCGGTATATAGGATTTTCCCTGGGATGGTATTCTGTAAACAGTGTTATCTTTATATAGAAGTTTTAGTATGAACAGGTTTTTCACTAACTTGCGACAAATACAATATCTTCACACAATAGTACTAGATAAAAATGATTATTGGAATACCATCTCTGATTTATATGTACATTTAGATTTATATTTCAAAATTTCTATTCTTTTACACTGTTAGCAAATAATGTTAAATTGAAAATATAATTGTTTCTGACAAAGTTTTGAGACACTTGTCTGTTTTGCAATTGCTGCAAATAATGTGCTCAACATAAGTGCATATAATGTGAAACTTTTCTGCATGTAAGTGACTTTAAACATACATTATTGTGCATATACATGTACTACCAGTTTGAGAGAGAGGGAAAAGTGAGTGAGAGAGAGAGGGG
>BEXV01002419.1:2232-14800 GCA_003118195.1 Hemicentrotus pulcherrimus
ATATGTCATTTCCAATGCCAAACAGCACCTGATAAACAAGTAAACTAAGCGCAGAAATCTTGAATATAGGTGGACTGTTTTTTTAGTAATGAATAAAACATTAATTTGTTCCCTCATGAACAACTCCAGGAACAACACCTGGAACAACACCGGGAACAACACCTGGAACAACACCAGGTACAACACCAGGCACAACACCAGGTTAGGTCCAGTTTTGTTGTGGTTTAAAGCTAGACATACTACTCTACTTTCAAGAAGTTGGGTTTTCTTAATGTCATGAGGTCATTGCCTCTGAAAGATGTTTGACATTTGTCACTCCTAATATATGTCATTTCCAATGCCCTACAGCACCTGATAAACAAGTAAACTAAGCGCAGAAATCTTGAATATAGTTGGAATGATTTTTTAGTAATGAATAAAACATTTATTTCTTCCCTCAGGAACAACACCTGGAACAACACCAGCAACGACGCCTGGAACAACACCAGGTACAACACCAGGCACAACACCAGGTTAGGTCATGTTTTGTTTGTGGTTAAGAGCTAGACACACTATTCTACTTTCAAGGAGTTGGGTTCTCTGAATGTCATGTGGTCATTGCCTATGAAAGATGTTTGAACATTTGTTACACCTAATATATGTCATTTCCAATGCCCAACAACACCTGAAGTAAACTAAACGCAGAAATCTTGAATATTAGTGGACTGTTTTTTTCAGTAATGAATAAAGCATTTATTTCTTCCCTCATGAACAACTCCAGGAACAACACCTGGAACAACACCGGGAACAATGCCTGGAACAACACCAGGTTAGGTCCAGTTTTGTTGTGGTTTAAAGCTAGATATACTACTCTACTTTCAAGAAGTTGGGTTTTCTGAATGTCATGTGGTCATTGCCTATGAAAGATGTTTGAACATTTGACACTCCTATTATATGTCATTTCCAATGCCAAACAGCACCTGATAAACAAGTAAACTAAGCGCAGAAATCTTGAATATAGGTGGAATGTCTTTTAGAAATAAATGAATCATTTATTTCTTCCCTCAGGAACAACTCCAGGAACGACAGCTGGAACAAAACCAGGAACAACACCAGGCACAACACCAGGTTAGGTCAAGTTTTTTTGGGGGTTTAAAGCTAGACACACTACTGTACTTTAATTAGTTGGGTTCATTTAATGTCATGCGGTCATTGCCTCTGTAAAAAGTTTGAAAATATGTAACACCTAATACATGTCTTTTCAATGCCAAACATGAACTGATAATCAAGTATTATAAGCGCAGAAATCTTGAATATAAGTGGAAAGTTTTTTTTAATGAATAAAACATTTATTTGTCCCCTCAGAAACAACTCCAGGAACAACACCAGCTACAACACCAGAAACAACACCAGGAACGACACCCATAACAACACATGGAACAACACCTGTGACAACGCCAGCTACAACACCTGAAACAACACCTGGAACAGCACCTGAAACAACTGCAGGCACAACACCAGGTTAGGTCCAGTTTTGTTTGGGGTTTAAAGCTAGACATACTACTCTACTTTCAAGGAGTCGGGTTTTCTGAATGTCATGTGGTCATTGCCTCTGAAAGATGTTTGAACATTTGTCACTCCTACTATATGTCATTTCCAATGCTAAACAGCACCTGATAAACAAGTAAACTAAGCGCAGAAATCTTGAATATAGGTGGAATGATTTTTTTAGTAATAAAAAAAACATTTATTTCTTCCCTCAGGAACAACACCTGGAACAACACCAGCAACGATGCCTGGAAAAACACCAGGTACAACACCAGGCACAACACCAGGTTAGGTCAAGTTTTGTTTGTGGTTAAGAGCTAGACACACTACTCTACTTTCAAGTAGTTGGGTTCTCTGAATGTCATGTGGTCATTGCCTATGAAAGATGCTTGAACATTTGTTACACCTAAAATATGTCATTTCCGATGCCCAACAGCACCTGATAAACAGGTAAACTAAGCGCAGAAATCTTGAATATAGGTGGACTGTTTTTTTAGTAATGAATAAAACATTTATTTCTTCCCTCATAAACAACTCCAGGAACAACACCTGGAACAAGACCGAGAAACATGCCTGGAACAACACCAGGTACAACACCAGGCACAACAACAGGTTAGGTCCAATTTTGTTGGGGTTTAAAGCTAGACATACTACTCTACTTTCAAGGAGTTGGGTTTTCTGAATGTCATGAGGTCATTGCCTCTGAAAGATGTTTGACATTTGTCACTCCTAAGATATGTCATTTCCAATGCCAAACAGCACCTGATAAACAAGTACACTAAGCGCAAAAATCTTGAATATAGGTGGACTTTTTTTTTAGTAATGAATAAAACATTTATTTCTTCCCTCAGGAACAACTCCAGGGACAACACCTGGAACAACACCTGGAACAACGCCTGAAACAACACCAGGTACAACACCAGGTACAACACCAGGTTAGGTCCAGTTTTGTTGTGGTTTAAAGCTAGACATACTACTCTACTTTCAAGGAGTTGGGTTTTCTGAATGTCATGTGGTCATTGCCTCTGAAAGATGTTTGAACATTTGTCACTCCTACTATATGTCATTTCCAATGCCAAACAGCACCTGATAAACAAGTAAACTAAGCGCAGAAATCTTGAATATAGGTGGAATGTTTTTTTAGTAATGAATAAAACATTTATTTCTTCCCTCAGGAACAACTCCAGGAACAACACCTGGAACAACACCTGGAACAACGCCTGGAACAACAACAGGTACAACACCAGGCACTACACCAGGCACAACACCAGGTTAGGTCAAGTTTTGTTTGTGGTTAAGAGCTAGACACACTACACTACTTTCAAGGAGTTGGGTTCTCTGAATGTCTTGTGGTCATTGCCTATGAAAGATGTTTGACATTTGTCACTCCTAATATATGTCATTTCCAATGCCCTAAAGCACCTGATAAACAAGTAAACTAAGCGCAGACATCTTGAATATAGGGGGAAGTTTTTTTTGTAATGAATGAAACATTAATTTGTTCCCTCAGGAACAACTCCAGGAACAACACCTGGAACAACACCAGGAATAACGTTTGGAACACCACCAGGTAAAACACCAGGTACAACACCAGGTTAGGTCCAGTTTTGTTGTGGTTTAAAGCTAGACACACTACTCTACTTTCAAGGAGTTGGGTTCTCTGAATGTCATGTGGTCATTGCCTCTGAAAGATGTTTGAACATTTGTTACACCTCATATATGTCATTTCCAATGCCAAACAGCACCTGATAAACAAGTAAACTAAGCGCAGAAATCTTGAATATAGGTGGAATGATTTGTTAGTAATGAATAAAACATTTATTTCTTCCCTCAGGAACAACACCTGGAACAACACCAGCAATGACCCCTGGAACAACACCAGGTACAACACCAATCACTACACCAGGCACAACACCAGGTTAGGTCGTGTTTTGTTTGTGGTTAAGAGCTAGACACACTATTCTACTTTCAAGGAGTTGGGTTCTCTGAATGTCTTGTGGTCATTGCCTATGAAAGATGTTTGAACATTTGTTACACCTAATAAATGTCATTTCCAATGCCCAACAACACCTGATAAACAACTAAACTAAGCGCAGAAATCTTGAATATAGGTGGACTGTTTTTTTTAGTAATGAATAAAACATTTATATCTTCCCTCATGAACAACTCCAGGAACAACACCTGGAACAACACCGGGAACAATGCCTGAAACAACACCAGGTTAGGTCCAGTTTTGTTGTGGTTTAAAGCTAGACGTACTACTCTACTTTCAAGAAGTTGGGTTTTCTGAATGTCATGTGGTCATTGCCTATGAAAGATGTTTGAACATTTGACACTCCTATTATATGTTATTTCCAATGCCAAACAGCACCTGATAAACAAGTAAACTAAGCGCAGAAATCTTGAATATAGGTGGAATGTTTTTTAGAAATGAATGAATCATTTATTTCTTCCCTCATGAACAACTCCAGGAACAACAGCTGGAAAAAAACCAGGAACAACACCAGGCACAACACCAGGTTAGGTCAAGTTTTTTGTTGGGGTTTAAAGCTAGAAACACTACTGTACTTTAATTAGTTGGGTTCTCTTAATGTCATGCGGTCATTGCCTCTGTAAAAAGTTTGAAAATATGTAACACCTAATACATGTCTTTTCAATGCTAAACATGAACTGATAATCAATTATTATAAGCGCAGAAATCTTGAATATATGTGGAAAGTTTTTTTTTAAAGAATAAAACATTTATTTGTCCCCTCAGAAACAACTCCAGGAACAACACCAGCTACAACACCAGAAACAACACCAGGAACGACACCCATAACAACACATGGAACAACACCTTTGACAACGCCAGCTATAACACTTGAAACAACACCTGGAACAACACCTGAAACAACACCAGGCACAACACCAGGTTAGGTCCAGTTTTGTTTGGGGTTTAAAGCTAGACATACTACTCTACTTTCAAGGAGTTGGGTTTTCTGAATGTCATGTGGTCATTGCCTCTGAAAGATGTTTGAACATTTGTCACTCCTACTATATGTCATTTCCAATGCCAAACAGCACCTGATAAACAAGTAAACTAAGCGCAGAAATCTTGAATATAGGTGGAATGTTTTTTTAGTAATGAATAAAACATTTATTTCTTCCCTCAGGAACAACTCCAGGAACAACACCTGGAACAACACCAGGAATAACGTTTGGAAAAACACCAGGTACAACACCAGGCACAACACCAGGTTAGGTCCAGTTTTGTTGGGGTTGGGTTTTCTGAATGTCATGTGGTCATTGCCTCTGAAAGATGTTTGAACATTTGTTACACCTAATATATGTCTTTTCCAATGCCAAACAGCACCTGATAAACAAGTAAACTAAGCGCAGAAATCTTTATTATAGGTGGAATGTTTTTAAGTAATGAATGAAACATTTATTTCTTCCCTCAGGAACAACTCCAGGAACAACACCTGGAACAACACCAGGAATAACGTTTGGAAAAACACCAGGTACAACACCAGGCACAACA
This sequence comes from Hemicentrotus pulcherrimus, assembly GCA_003118195.1. NCBI lineage: Eukaryota > Metazoa > Echinodermata > Echinoidea > Camarodonta > Strongylocentrotidae > Hemicentrotus > Hemicentrotus pulcherrimus. The sequence goes on from BEXV01002419.1 coordinate 7,283, forward strand.
CCAGGTTAGGTCCAGTTTTGTTGGGGTTGGGTTTTCTGAATGTCATGTGGTCATTGCCTCTGAAAGATGTTTGAACATTTGTTACACCTAATATATGTCTTTTCCAATGCCAAACAGCACCTGATAAACAAGTAAACTAAGCGCAGAAATCTTTATTATAGGTGGAATGTTTTTAAGTAATGAATGAAACATTTATTTCTTCCCTCAGGAACAACACCAGGAACAACACCAGTAACGACGCCTGGAACAACACCAGTTACAACACCAGGCACAACACCAGGTTAGGTCAAGTTTTGTTTGGGGTTAAGAGCTAGACATACTACTCTACTTTCAAGGAGTTGGGTTTTCTGAATGTCATGTGGTCATTGCCTATGAAAGATGTTTGAACATTTGTTACACCTAAAATATGTCATTTCCAATGCCCAACAGCACCTGAAAAACAAGTAAACTAAGCGCAGAAATCTTGAATATAGGTGGACTGTTTTTTTAGTAATGAATAAAACATTTATTTCTTCCCTCATGAACAACTCCAGGAACAACACCGGGAACAACACCGGGAACAACGCCGGGAACAACACCAGGTTAGGTCAAGTTTTGTTGTGGTTTAAAGCTAGACATACTACTCTTCTTTCAAGAAGTTGGGTTTTTTGAATGTCATGTGGTCATTGCCTATGAAAGATGTTTGAACATTTGACACTCCTATTATATGTCATTTCCAATGCTAAACAGCACCTGATAAACAAGTAAACTAAGCGCAGAAATCTTGAATATAGGTGGAATGATTTTTTTAGTAATAAAAAAAACATTTATTTCTTCCCTCAGGAACAACACCTGGAACAACACCAGCAACGATGCCTGGAACAACACCAGGTACAACACCAGGCACAACACCAGGTTAGGTCAAGTTTTGTTGGGGTTTAAAGCTAGACATACTACTCTACTTTCAAGGAGTTGGGTTTTCTGAATGTCATGTGGTCATTGCCTCTGAAAGATGTTTGACATTTGTCACTCCTAATATATGTCATTTCCAATGCCAAACAGCACCTGATAAACAAGTAAACTAAGCGCAGAAATCTTGAATATAGGTGGAATGATTTGTTAGTAATGAATAAAACATTTATTTCTTCCCTCAGGAACAACACCTGGAACAACACCAGCAATGACCCCTGGAACAACACCAGGTACAACACCAATCACTACACCAGGCACAACACCAGGTTAGGTCGTGTTTTGTTTGTGGTTAAGAGCTAGACACACTATTCTACTTTCAAGGAGTTGGGTTCTCTGAATGTCTTGTGGTCATTGCCTATGAAAGATGTTTGAACATTTGTTACACCTAATAAATGTCATTTCCAATGCCCAACAACACCTGATAAACAACTAAACTAAGCGCAGAAATCTTGAATATAGGTGGACTGTTTTTTTTAGTAATGAATAAAACATTTATATCTTCCCTCATGAACAACTCCAGGAACAACACCTGGAACAACACCGGGAACAATGCCTGAAACAACACCAGGTTAGGTCCAGTTTTGTTGTGGTTTAAAGCTAGACGTACTACTCTACTTTCAAGAAGTTGGGTTTTCTGAATGTCATGTGGTCATTGCCTATGAAAGATGTTTGAACATTTGACACTCCTATTATATGTTATTTCCAATGCCAAACAGCACCTGATAAACAAGTAAACTAAGCGCAGAAATCTTGAATATAGGTGGAATGTTTTTTAGAAATGAATGAATCATTTATTTCTTCCCTCATGAACAACTCCAGGAACAACAGCTGGAAAAAAACCAGGAACAACACCAGGCACAACACCAGGTTAGGTCAAGTTTTTTGGGGGGGTTTAAAGCTAGAAACACTACTGTACTTTAATTAGTTGGGTTCTCTTAATGTCATGCGGTCATTGCCTCTGTAAAAAGTTTGAAAATATGTAACACCTAATACATGTCTTTTCAATGCTAAACATGAACTGATAATCAATTATTATAAGCGCAGAAATCTTGAATATATGTGGAAAGTTTTTTTTTAAAGAATAAAACATTTATTTGTCCCCTCAGAAACAACTCCAGGAACAACACCAGCTACAACACCAGAAACAACACCAGGAACGACACCCATAACAACACATGGAACAACACCTTTGACAACGCCAGCTATAACACTTGAAACAACACCTGGAACAACACCTGAAACAACACCAGGCACAACACCAGGTTAGGTCCAGTTTTGTTTGGGGTTTAAAGCTAGACATACTACTCTACTTTCAAGGAGTTGGGTTTTCTGAATGTCATGTGGTCATTGCCTCTGAAAGATGTTTGAACATTTGTCACTCCTACTATATGTCATTTCCAATGCCAAACAGCACCTGATAAACAAGTAAACTAAGCGCAGAAATCTTGAATATAGGTGGAATGATTTTTTAGTAATGAATAAAACATTTATATTTATTTCTTCCCTCAGGAACAACACCTGGAACAACACTAGCAACGACGCCTGGAACAACACCAGGTACAACACCAGGCACAACACCAGGTTAGGTCATGTTTTGTTTGTGGTTAAGAGCTAAACAGACTACTCTATTTTCAAGGAGTTGGGTTCTCTGAATGTCATGTGGTCATTGCCTCTGAAAGATGTTTGAACCTTTGTCACTCCTAATATATGTCATTCCCAATGCCCAACAGCACCTGATAAACAGGTAAACTAAGCGCAGAATCTTGAATAAAGGTGGAATGTTTTTTTTTTAATGAATAAAATATTTATTTGTCCCCTCAGGAACGACTCCAGGAACAACATCAGCTACAACACCAGAAACAACACCAGGAACGACACCCAGAACAACACATGGAACAACACGTGTGACAACGCCAGCAACAACACCTGGAACAACACCTGGAATAACACCTGGAACAACAGCAGGCACAACAGCAGGCACTACACCAGGCACAACACCAGGTTAGGTCCGGTTTTGTTTGTGGTTAAGAGCTAGACACACTACTCTACTTTCAAGGAGTTGGGTTCTCTGAATGTCATGTGGTCATTGCCTATGAAAGATGTTTAAGCATTTGTTACACCTCATATATGTCATTTCCAATTCTAAACAGCAACTGATAAACAGGTAAACTAAGCGCAGAAATCTTAAATATATGGGGACTGTTTTTTAGTAATGAATGAAACATTTTTTTCCCCTCAGGAACAGCACCAGGAATAACACCTGAAACAACACCAGGAATAACACCTGGAACAACACCAGGCACAACACCAGGCACTACACTAGGCACAACACTAGGTTAGGTCAAGTTTTTTGAGGGGTTTAAAGCTAGACACACTACTGTACTTTCAAGGAGTTGGGTTCTCTTAATGTCATGCGGTCATTGCCTCTGTAAGAAGTTTGAAAATATGTCACACCTAATACATGTCTTTTCAATGCCAAACATGAACTGATAATCAAGTACTCTAAGCGCAGAAATCTTGAATATAAGTGGAAAGTTTGTTTTTAATGAATAAAACATTTATTTTTCCCCTCAGGAACAACACCAGAAACAACACCAGGAACGACACCTGGAACAACACTTGGAACAACACCTGTGACAACGCCAGCTACAACACCTGGAACAACACCTGGAACAACAGCAGGCACGACACAACTTACTACACCAGGCACAACACCAGGTTAGGTCAAGTTTTATTGGGGCTTAAAGCTGTACATACTACTCTACTTTCAAGGAGTTGGGTTCTCTGAAGGTCATGCGGTCATTGCCTCTGAAAGATGTTTGAACAATTGTCACACCTAATATATGTCTTTTCCAATGCCAAACAACAACTGATAATCAAGTAAACTAAGCGCACAAATATTGAATATAGGTACCTGTATTTAGTTGTATATCAATACATATAACTTTTTATTTTCCCCCAGGAACAACGCCAGGAACAACCCCTGGAACAATGCCAGGAACGACATCCGAAACAACGCCAGGAGCGACATCCGGAACAACACCTGCAACAACACCAACAACTCCTCCACCAGAACTCTATTTCTCATTTAGTGATTCTATCCAGGAAACATCTTTCCAGGCAGCTCCGCTTGATTTCATGACTGTGGAAATAGAAACTGGAATACCTATAGGCGAGAATTCATTGTACTTCTTCCTTACGGTAAGCTCACTGTCCTATTCCTTTAAATCAAGCCTCGTTTAAATATGAAGCGGTATGTGATGATGCATGCAAAGTGTAATTCGCACTTTAAAATTCTGTATGCATTGACACATGGCTAAGTAAATTCCTGTATGACCATTATTGTCATTCAATTACATGTTTTTAAAAAAACATGCGGCAGTTAATTTTGAGTGAGTTTACCCCGCAGTATCTTAACGAGCCTGATTTACTTAGAAATGTAAAAACATTACCGGTATGTTGGTCGCTGTGTTTGTATATATTACAGGGTGCAAAAAAGAAATCTTTAACTTAATTGTCATGAAACAGATTCTTTTTGGATAATACCTCCATGCTTTGTCATTCTTTTTCTTCTTGTATTCGCTGGTTGTTTTCAAATTTAATGTATATCTCAGAATCAACACTGAGCCGGGCTGATTATTAAGGGTATAAACCAAGTCGGAGATACTTCATGTATAAAACAAATTACTAAAATATCCACAGATCTTTTAAAATTGAGAAGTTGAGCTTTGTGTTATTTAGAATAGTCAGAGTTAAGAGTTGTTTGATGAAGTATCTTGATAATAATAATAATAATTAAAAAAATTGTGCTTATTAAGTGCTTACCATGGAAGTCTCTAAGCGCAATAACAAACAAAATGTAATGATAAACAATTTCATATTGAATACAAAACAAAACAGTGCAAATAAACCTACAAATTACAATAGAAATGGAATATACATGAGTGTGAACAGAGTAAGTTTATCATCAAAAGCAGTTTTGAATAAATGTGTCTTAAACAAGTTTTGAATTGGTTAACAATCTGACAGTTTTTGACATTTAAAGGTAATTTGTTTCCAATATATATTGGGATTTATTGTTTTAATTAGTGTCCGATTTCTGTCTTCTGTCCATCCTTGTGTTTAAGTCAGATGAGTGCGAGACCTGAAGCTCCAATATGTATTGTACTTGCTGCTGTATTTTTCAATTTTGTAGTACCGACCATCTCTTTCATGTTCTAATTCTTTTTTCTTTTGACAATTTTAGGCAACAACAACAGGAATTATCCATTTTTCCAAGCAACGTCCTACAAGAATGATGCTGACTCAGTTTACAAATCCTTCCAGATTCGAGTTAAGAGATCTATACGTATCAGATCCTGCTATTGCCGTTTTTGGGGCACCTGTTGACGCTTATATTGGCAGCCCAAGTTTATATCATGAGGTATGTACAGTATACGGCACGAGAATATATCATGGGGTTTGTATGAGGCATGAGTATATATCATGTGGCATGTATGCAGCTCGAGTATATATTATCAGGTATGTATGCAGCACGATTACATACATGAGGTATTCAATTGGGATTCAATGGGGACATTCAATGGGGATTCAATTGGATTTTCGTTCTGGGGTATGTATTCACCCCAAGTATTTATCATCAAGTATATATGCAGCCCGAGTACATATTATCAGGTATATTATCAGGTAATTCTTTGTGCTACACATATAAGCTCCCTTCAACACAGATATCATGGGACAGTCATACCAAAAGGATTGTAAATTTTTGTATAACTGTCGTTATGGAATTGCAAAGCCATTACATTGCGAAAGTCAATCTTTCAACCATTTTCGTGCAAAATTGCATGTGTGACGAATGAGCAACTGTGTATATGAGGCATAGAAAGCACACTTTGCGACCCCATGTTTAATTATGTGACAAGTGGTTTTTCTCATTTTGAAATTTTACCAAAACATGTACAATCCTTATTCTCAAACAGCTGCACATCGCTGATTATCACAAAATGTGAGTAAAAAAAAGTGTATGAAATTCAATACAATTTCTAATGATATCTACAATCCCAAATTGTATGTATGAAATTATTAAAACAAAATTGAGATGTGTTTCCATTTTTTCTTCACGTTTCAGTTCCTGATTTATTTGTATTTTTTTTTACTATAAAGTAAATCGGAGATCCTGTACAAAATCTTCAAATTACTGAGGCAGCATTTATATTGTTAGATATTTAGAAAGCTTGTTTATAAACATTAATTAGCATAAATTAAACCTATTTCACGGTGGAGCAAAGTGTGATCGAAATACCTAGTCTGTTTGTCATGAGTCTTATATCTAAAATGTTAATGTTCATTTTCATGTTTTACAAGGTGTTCGAAAGCAGGACCCATGCAGGATTTTTCTCAGCCCTGAGGAACAGACTGAGAACATTAGAGGCAAGCCCATGGGGCGCGGATAACAATGACGTCATTAATACGCTTAGCACTGCTGTCATGTTTACATGGAAGGACTTTCAACCTCCTGGTTCAACTCCTGGGGAAGAGGTACGATGATTCGATCATAAATAAAACTTCATGTTACAAATTTCATGCAAAGATGATACAAAGGTTATCAAAAGTTCATATAAGTTGATCTAATTTTTCTGAAACAACCTTTTATCTTACATAATATGTCACATCTGTGTTATTGCCTCAAATACGTTAACCGGTAAATAGAATGTAGGTGACATTGAGAAAAATTGATTTTTATATTTAATGAACCAATTACCTATTTTTTTCTCTCTATTCTGACTACCTCCTTCCAATTCACTCGGCATTGCAGATGGCGACGTACCAGGCAATAGTATTTACTAACGGAGCAAGAACAGGCGTACTGATGTTCTATGAGCAAGGTAGTTTCAGCTGGAATCCCCAATCCAAGGCGGTTCCAGCTAGGATCGGATACAACTCTAAGGATACATGGGCGAACCGGTTACTAGAATCCGATCTTAACGCAAGCTACAAACCAGACCAGTCTATTGGATCACAGTCGGGGACTGAGGTATATACAGTAATTATATGATATTGAATGGCCTTTAGTAGGTCCAGGTTCAATCCCACCAGCTGATGAGCACATTTATTTAAGCTCACAAAAGAGCGTCATTCAATATTATTATTATCATTGTATGGAATCTAATTTCTGAATTTGCCCATCAGATTCCTCTGTTTTTGTACCAGAGGGCAAAACATATTTTGTCCTAGCATTATAGCCAAGCATTTTGCAAGGCTTTGTACGCGTGCATTAATTTGATTTGATTTAGATTTGATATCTATATTTATTATCAGGTGGGCTGTATCTTATACAGACCACCTTATAATTTTGTTAAAATTGCCTTTATTATCAGGTGGGCTGTATCTAATACAGACCACCTTATATTTTTGTTAAAATCGCCTTTATCAGGTGGGCTGTATCTATACAGACCACCTTATAATTTTGTTAAAATTGCCTTTATCAGGTGGGCTGTATCTTATACAGACCACCTTATAATTTTGTTAAAATTGCCTTTATTTATTATTTATTATATTCCCCATAGA
>BEXV01002419.1:34368-45863 GCA_003118195.1 Hemicentrotus pulcherrimus
AGAAGAAGAAGAAAGAGAAGAAAAGGAAGAAGAAGAAAAGGAAGAAGAAACGAAGAAGAAAAAGAAGAAGAAGAAAAAGGAGGGGAAAAAAGATGAAGAAAAAGAAGATGGAGAAAGAGAAAAAGAAGAAGAAGCAGAAGAAGGAGGAGGAGGAGGAGGAGAAGAAGAGGAAGCAGAAGAATATGATAGCTAGTGACTGGACCTCGGTAAGCTTTCATTTCACTTCATAAGATGTGTAAACTAACATACGGGTATTTTTATTGGTAACTAGATGGAATTTTGACTGCGCGCAGTCGAAAATGATGCCTCCGTCATCGAACAATTTTACAAACCAAAACAGAAGAAATATTTCAAATTCAAGTTCAATTGTAATCCATTAACAGGTTTTTAGAATATCGTGATTACAAGCAATTTCTCATATACATATATGACCCTTTGATCTTTGACCTCACGACCCTAAAATCTACTCAGTTCATTGGCTCTGCAAGATGTCCAGAGTTAAATAGTAATCCATCTGTCAGTTCTAATGAGAATGCGTTCACAAGCTATTTTTGCACACATAATGAGCCAATGACCTTTGACCTTTGACCTCATGACCCAAGAATGTACTCAGTTCATTGGCTCTGCAAGATACAAACATGATCTAAGTTTGGCAGGAATCCATCAATCTGTTCTAATGATAATGCGATCACAAGCTATTTTTGCATACATAATGAGCCGCATGAACTTTGACCTTGACCTCATAACCCCAAAACTCTAATCAATTCATCGGCTCTGCAAGGAACATACATGACCCAAGTTTGGCAGGAATCCATCAATCGGTTCTTGAGATAACGCGATCACAAGCTGTTTTTGCATACATAATGAGCCCTGTGACCTTTGACCTTGTGACCCCGAAATCGGACAACCCGAAAACATAATGCCTCCGGCTACTTCGTAACGGAGGCATAAAAAACTAACTATTAGCAAAACATGTATGTATATACATGTATTTCATTAGTACGCATTTGCAACTCTCAACCTAATTGTTAAATGGGTACCTCTAAGGAGTACTAATTGCCATTACGGCTGCCAGAACTTAAGCCACCATCCAAACTTTTTGAAAGCACATAGGGATGGTATTTTAATATCAATATGATAGGCGCTACTCAAGAACAGTATTAACATTATTATCACAATTTCTGCTTCGGAATTTAAGATGTCAACGAATGCAACATGACCAACAGCTGTGAGCAGACCTGTCACAACACCCTCAATGGATACTACTGTTCTTGCTACGATGGATTTACTCTTTCTCTGGATACACATTCGTGTATAGGTATGAATGCTGGAGGACCGTAGAAAAATAGGGCTCCTGCAGGTCCCTATTTCATTAATATTTGTTATCAATAACAAATGCAAAATTTCTATAGCGGATTTACTCTCAGTCAATCAAACGCACACCTTTCAGTAGCTTATAACAGTTATTGTAACATGTCATTGAGAACAAGTTTTATGAAATAGGGCCTTGGTCCGAGCAAACCATAATCATTCAATTAAATTTTGTCATTTTGCGGTTGTTAAAAAATAGAAAAGAAGAAAAACAAGAACAACCATAGGAGATATAAAATATATACATTTTTAGTTTAAAGCGTTTGTTAAAAAATGACAAATTTATTAAAATCCAGTGTTCTTCAAAACTTGCCCAATATCACTTCTTCATTAAGAACTGAGTAATTCATACCCCTTGTATATTTGATGTTTATCATATGTTATTCGTAACTCAAGAAAGGTGGACTAGTTGAATTAGGGCCATCGTTGAATACTTTAGTTTTCATAGGTGAAAGCTTTAATCTGTAACATTCTCAAGAAACATAATCATAGGCATGTCAAACATTAACTGATGTTCATGTGCATGATGTACACACCTTTTTGAATTCACAAGAAATTGTTAATGATTAAAGCTTTCAGCGAAAATAAGAATGATAAAAGTTGTCATAAGTCTTCCTATATTTACGAAGCATAACAATATGTATGCCTCTTCAAAATCCTGATGAAACTTACTTGTTAGCGTTGTAATAACATATATTGTATTTATTTTATTTTAATTTTTTAACAGACAACAAAGGTTGTACACCTACTGCAATGAACAATACTGGTTCTCCGAATTGTACATGTGACCCTGGTTACGAGTTTGATAATGGAACATGTTCAGGTGAGATTTCTTGAAGTACATGTTCATACATAAGTTATGTAAGATTATTTCTATATATGTATAAATATATATATATATATATATATATATCACATACATGTAAATATCTCTCACTTCATCATCCAGATGTTATAAAACCATAAATTACAAACACGACAGCAACTAATTTCGTTAAATCACAATTTCAATAGCCGTGTGCATTGCCTATTGAAATGTGCGAACATGACAGTGACTTGCGTATTCCAAACATGATTTCTAAGAGACATAGGGTATTGAAATTATATCTTACTACTTGAAAGCAGAATACATTTAGCCAACCCTTATTCATGCAAAACTGATGAAAAGTATCTGAAGTAGGACATGTATCTAAAAACATATATATTTTTAAAATATAACTGTACTATAACATCCAAATACTACGAGTGTGGGTAATTTTATTAATGTCCGAACAACTGAAAGTGATGTGTATTATTTGTTTTATAAGGTGATATTTTATAACATATTACACTGTCGCTCATAAAGTTGGAATATTTTAGTTTTACCCTGAATATTTTAGTTTTACCCTGATTCATGGAATTATTTCAAAAAAAAAATTAAAATAATAAATCTAGATAATAAAATACATAATTATAGTAGCATACACATGCTTTAGCAGTCACGCAAAACACACATTGGCAAATTATTATTCAATACAATCTGAGAATTTATACTATTATCTACATCTATTATTTTTAAATTATTTTTTAAATAATTCCATAAATTGGGGTAAAAAAAAATCCACCTTTATGAGCGACAGTGTACTAATGACCCATCATTGGTAAAATTATATGTCAGGCAAAAACATGTGTATGCTCTCAACCAATCATTTGATAAGGATCCACTTCATCATCTTATAATTCTTTATATTGCTCAACCGCTGTAATGGTATCTATGCTAAACCCAAGGTAATCAAAATTAAGCGCCAGGAGTGGCAATGTGCCAGACATGAGCACTATACAAGACTTTACTATCATTGTTATTATCAAAACATGCCTGAAGTTAGATATTGTAAAAAGAAAGATTTATTTGTATTAGATGCTGATTATAAGTATTTGCATGAATGGTGATGTAGAATTACAGTCAAGAAAGAAAGATTACAGACAATCCTTTTCAGAACTCCCCAATCCTCCCCCTCTCATTCACATGGTGCAACCCATAAACCTTTAAATGTTTTTTATGTTTATGCAGATTTTGATGAATGTTTGGAAGGAGTTCAGAATGATTGCCCTGAAGTTTCAACATGTGTAAATACAGATGGGGACTACTTTTGTGACTGCATGGATGGATATAACACAGTCAACAAAACAAAGTCATGCGCCGGTAAAATAATGCTACACTTACATGTCATGAACATAGCGTATTGAAAAAGATAGTTGTGACATGCCCTCACATATGATCCTTGAGTAGCGTATGTATGTGTGTTCGTTACAACTTTCTATTTTAAGAGGCTACAGTCATGCAGGTTTGGCAACATTGAATATAATTATAAATTATAAGTTGTAGCAGAATTTAAAAAATATGTTATTGGTTTCCCGTTCTGTAGACAAAACATGCATTTTTATATCTATTATTGATAATTAATGATATACTTATTGGCCTTCATACCATCTTTTCAAACATACATATTCATGTGCATTAATATTACATTTACATTTGATTCATATACATTCGATACAATTTATACAATGCAATACATTTGGATGGATGGACATTGTTGTTTAGAAAAGGAATTCAATTTAATTACACGCTCAATTCATATAATTCATATACTTGCAGCCTTCAGTTAAACTAAAAATTAGATTTTAAAGGTAGAGAGTGACTTGCTGTTATAATAAGAGTATAAAAGAGGGGGATGAACGCTTGTTTTCTAAGTACAATAATAACACCTGTTGATAATATGAGACAAATTAATAAAGTGAATGAATATAGGGGTTAGGCTACGTGCTTTGTAGTAGTTAGGCTATTTGCTGTTACCTATCTGATAATCATACGTGCATTATCTACATAGCTTTGGCTATTTTAGTCATGTTTTATTTATTAAATTTTCATCCGTTGATTATTATTTTATGTCTGTTATCATTTTGTATCTAATTCACATTTGTTTTTTGTTTTTTTTTATCTGGTATTGATACGATCATGTTTTTTAACTACAAGAACAAGGTTCGAAACAGTGCTACAACTGATCTTGTCATGCCTTAATACATATGTTTAAATAAATGTAACATTTGTTTTGTCCCTATTAGATATCGATGAGTGTGCTACTGGCAACCACATGTGCAACGGAAGTTTGAATCGTGTGTGCATGAACACCGTGGGGAACCACACCTGTATCTGTAATACGAGTTATGCCCTTGTCGATGGATCATGCGAATGTAAGCTTTTATATAGTACAATACTTTCACATTTATTAAGGTACAAATATTTAGATTCTGGCTCAGTTTTTAAAAAAAACGTTTATATATTAACCATGTAATTGAATTCATGCAATCAGAAAAAGGCTAGAAACATAAGTCAGATTCCAGGAGTTAAACAAAAAATCAAGGAGTGATACAATGTCAGTGCTTATTTATCATAGATTTTGTTAATGAGTCAAGTCCCTGTGTAACCTAGTGTGTGTTTATTGTCTGCATAGAAATTTAGATCTCGCCATTTAATCAAGAGGCGGGTATCAAAGAAACACATTCCTGATTGGAAAATGTTAGAGCACCTTTAAATTGCCTTTCCAAAATATCTCCCGGCTATGCTTCTTAATTTTATAGTACCATGCCTTAAGAACGTTTGACGCGTTACAAAAAGGAAGAAAGGAACTTTAGAATTTAGCCGTAGAGTAGCATTAGTGTGTGTGCATGAGGTGGAGAAAAGAAAAACGTAGATCCCGGAATTCCTGTTTTAAGAAAAGTGCGTTCATTCATTTGAATACTCCGTTCTTAGGTCAACTAGTTGCGGCTTTTTGCACCACAACGTTTTGATAATCTATCTAAAATTCATTCAGCTTTCATTTGATATTTCTTGTGTATTTCCAATTAAATGCTTTCGCTGTGATATTAATGAGGGTGAGCTGAGTGCTTTATAATGTATTTCATTTAACTTTTTACTGATAGCTGCTAAATCGTTAACTCTGGAACTGAGGTTTGACTTCATCAACGACATAGCAATCCAGCATTATACAGACACTGAACAAAACCGCAACCGACTAGCCGAACAGGTAAGGCACATTATCACATGGTAGTTTTTGGTATCTACCCGATTGCTAAACTTGTTGCAGGCGCAAAGCAATGTAAGTGCGGTTGTATTTGGGTTTTTGTGGACCCAAATCAATCAGATATGATTTTTTACGTCTGGAGATCAACTTTTAACGTCACCAGCTGGAAGGCGTGACTCAGTTTTGAACCAGATTTTAGATGAAAAAATGAGAGCTGACCAAGTGAATATACCACTAGACTATCCTGTCATATTAAAGGAAATTTTCCTACAGACCTTCCTCCTTTCTTTTTTTAACAAAAACAAATGCGAAATTTCCTGTAAATTGCTATGACAAATTTGCTCTCATGCAATCAAATACCATGGCTTCAGTAGCTTTTATTTATAACAGTTATTGTGAGTAGTTATTATGAACAAGTTTTATGAAAAAATATGGCCTGAGCACTCTTTATTAAATTGATATTGTATTTCATTAGAAAATTGAATTTAACAGGTATAATTAAAGCTTTCTTTTAAGATAAGTTAGAAATGGGATTTCTCTTAACGAGGAGGACAAAGAATTCCATCCAAAAACTTCAAAAATGGCACATTTTTTCTTTCTTTATTTTTATAGATGAATGGATGTTTTTTTTTTCCTTCCATGAAATTCATTATTCAATGAGTATTAAAGTTATGAATTTGGTGGTTTAAAGAAAATTTGTTCATGAAGGAACCCTTAAAATATGTCTGGACTCGAAATGCTTAACCCATTACAGGTGTTTAAACAGCTTAACAGTACATCTGTTATTGGAGATGGAAACCTTGCAGATGTTATTGTGACTATTTATACCAGGGTCCGTGACATCGCTTTCGTCGAGTTCCGGATCGACTCGTTTAACTCTGAGCTGAACGCTACCTTCTTAGAGTCTGTGTTCACTGCCTCCCTTCCACCTAACCGAGTATTTGAATCAAATAACCGGATTGTTGAACAAGGTGAGATGTGTTCTTATGCCTCCGCCACACGTAGTGCGCACCAGAGGCGTTATGTTTGGGTTGTCTGTCCGTCCATAATTATTCTTGTGAATGCAGTGCTGGTATTAAACTTAAGAACGAATCAAAGTATCGTTCATAGCAAAACTTTGTGAGAGTATGTATGTATTACCATTTTCTGTGTAAAAAATGAATGGGTCTGGCAACAGAGCTTTGTTAACATGTCACAATATGGCATACCGCACTCTCCTAATTTTTAGTTTAAGTTCATTTTTCTAAGGAATTTTATCTTTCCAACCATATGAAACTCGTTTTGATTGGTCAATGTTATCCCCCGCGCGACTCAAAAATGTAAGACCATCACATCTATGCTGAGTGAAAGTTTTTGTTAAGATGATTCAGTTTGAGAACTGTGTCACCTATTATTCTCTGTAACAGTCCACGCACCTATATAATACGCAGTGGTGGAACGTTACCGGCTGCACAGAGATGCATTTTGATATGTTCCACCAAGTCTGGTGTCAGTAAAATATGACATCGTGCACATGGAAACTGACGACCAAATCCCTTTTAATATTAAGAAATATCTACCTCCCAACTACAAGGCTATTTTTTAGCAAATTTGTGACGACAAACATTCTCAAAATGAATGTTTCATCTTTTTTTCAAAACTAGCTGGCAGATATTTGTGATGCCATTTACCAAAGTGGATTGTTACTTCTTTGTTTATACAAGCAATGAAATAATTGATTGGCAGTGTACATGCTGGTATGGGGGGGGGGGGCGAGGGGCAATGCGACAGTAACCATTGCCTAAACACAAGAGCGATTTCAGAACCCAATTGTATGTCCCTCAGAAATCATGTTCGGATTTGTAATACAACATTATCATGTTTAAATAGTTGACAAACAGGCTTTTGAAATTGCATTCATTGTAATAGGTTGATTTTTTAAAAGTAGTTGTTATCCTGTTTATACATGTGCACACTGTAATTGCCAATACTACTTAGAAATGTACTTACAAACGGTAGAGAAAACCATATTATTATCATCAATATTCTTGATACTTTTTTCATCTCACACGGATGTTGTAGACGTCGACGAGTGCTTAGAGTTTGCGGATGCTTGCCGTAATGGGAATTGTACGAACACCGATGGGAGTTTCTACTGCACGTGTTACGATGGCTTCCTAGGAACGGGAACAGATTCTTGCGAAGGTAGAAACATTTTTTTTTTAAATCATTTCTGAAGGTATAATGAAAAGTAGTGAAATCTTTTATCTTGTATCTAAAGAGATTTCTTGTTTGTAATAATGACTTGATTAGATATCATTTGTTTCCCCATGCTATTTTAATGTTCATTTCTACTAACTGGCTTCACTTAAATGAACTACAGTTGTAAACACCCATATACCGGAATAATAATTCTTAATTATACATGTATAATAATTTACATAGATATATAAATACATGTATAACATCAAATAGTCACCTGGATATGGATTATATATTGTCTGCATTACTTGTTGAGGCATTATTTTTTCTGGTTGTCCGTCCGGACGTACGTACGTCCCGTTCTCGTGTTATCTCAAGAACCTATTGATGGATTCCCTCCAAACTTAGATCATGTATGTATCTAACAGAGCCAATGAACTGATTAGATTTAGGGGTCACGAGGTCGCAGGTCAAAGGTCACAGGGCTCATTATGTATACAAAAATAGCTCGTGATCGCGTTATCTCAAGAACTGATCGATGGATTCCTGCCAAACTTGGGTCACGTATGTATCTAGCAGAGCCAATGAACTGATCAGATTTTGGGGTCACAAGGTCGAAGGTCAAAGGTCACATGGCTCATTGTGTACACAAAAATAGCTAGTGATCGCGTTATCTCAAGAACTGGCCGATGGATTCCTGCCAAACTTAGGTCATGTATGTGTCTAACAGAGCCAATGGACTGATTAGATGTTGGGGTCACGAGGTCGAAGTTCAGAGGTCACAGGGCTCATTACAGGTACCGTATACGAAAATAGCTCGTGATCGCGTTATCTCAAGAACGGGTTGATGGATTCATGCAAACTTGGGTCATGTATGTATCTTGCAGAGCCAACGAAATGATTAAATTTTGGGGTCACGAGGTCAAAGGTCACAGGGCTCATTATGTATCCACAAATAGCTTGTGATCGCATTATCATGAGAACCAATAGACAGGTTACTATCAAACCCAAGACATGTATCTTGCAGAGCCAATTAACTGTTTAGATTTTAAGGTCATCAGGTCAAAAGTCATGGGGCTCTTTATGTATGACTATAAATAGCTTGTGAATGTATTATCATTAAAACCGACAGATGGATTACAATCAAACTTGAATTTTTAAAATTGCTTTCGTTTTGGTTTGTAAAATTGCTCTATTGGGGAGGCAGTCAAAATCCATCTAGTTTTATCTATAGCTGCATTTTAATATTTAATTCTTCCTATAAATCCAAAGTACAATTAGTACATTATTTAAATAGTATGTTCTTCTATTATTATTTGTACAACCTATATGTTATGATAGTCACGATCATATTTATTTATTTGTATTCTTAGCCTGTAATTTTTCATTTCATTTTATTTTGTAATTTTTTTTGGCAACTTGGACATTGGCCAAGATGAAATGTTATTAATTAAAAATGTCAATTGTATGTATCTGTATGAATATGTAGCCTGGTAGATAGATAGATGTATATTGAGTAACGCAGACTAATGGGACATGGTTGCAACTCCGAGCTTCACGCCTTGCAAGCGATCATCAGGCAATATATTATATATATATATATATATACCAGGGTATATAAGAATAAGAATAGTCCTGCATTGGTTGACGAAGTGAGGAAGGAATAATGAAAAACAGTTGGTGTATGTAATTAAATATACATTTATATTGAGAAAGATTGTTTATGTTCTTTAAGCATTGGAAATTGTAATGTTTCAGAATCAAAATGATGAGAAATCTAGCTGAAGGTCTAATACAAATGTGCACATGTTGTCAATATTAAAGTACAAGTAACTGTTAAAAGCTACTGAAATTGTGGCATTTGATTGGCTAAAAGCATAATTGTCATTGAAATTTAGCACTTATTTATATCTATACAAATGTTATGAAATGTGGCCCAGAACAAAGTTTGGTCCAAAGATTTCTCATCATAAAGTGACAATGAAGGAATCTGAAGATCAATCTTTGTCGGTGGACATTGCTTCTATGATATTTTTCCACCTAAACAATAGAAACTCACAAATGATTTTGCATCTTTATCAAAACTCAACCTTATCTTTAAATCTTTTAAAATGTTGCAAATGCATTTTTTATGCATTTTGTTTTGATGAACAGATATAAACGAATGTCTGAAGGAGAATGACTGCCAGCAAATATGTTACAACAAGGATGGTGGATACACATGTGCATGCCGGGATGGATACCAGATGGATGGCGAATTTAATTGCACTGGTAGGTTCGATCAAGCACCAATTTCATGTGATTGTGTTGACATGTTCCATCACTTAAATTAGAATGTTCTGTATGTTACAAGTTACAGTACTATAGTCATAATTTATTCTAAAGCACTCATCCGCGCTCGCATAATATAGAGCTCCCATGGAGCACACGTCCGACCTTGGCTTCGTGTGCGAAGTTTTATACAGACATTTTGTGATATGCGCTATATATAAATGGTATATTATTATTATATTTTTATCCTTATGTTTTCAGACTTCTATATGTTAGCCCATAGAATGAGAATTTTTTAGGGTGATTTCATACATTCTAGCAGTGTACAAACCGTTTTATTTCTTGATTGGAAAACTTTTAATTAGTTTTCTCTGAATACTCAGATGTAGGAATCCACTCGTTGCAGTGTAATTTTTTTGTGGATTTCACACATTTTGTTGTGGAAATCAACGTGCAAAATCGTGGAATCCACGATCAAAAGCTGCTATTTTTGAGTGGATTCAACTCTCCCTCCTACATATATTCCAGGTATTCAATCATTTAACATTCTATCGGAAGAAGATATTTCATTGAAGGGCGATCATCTGTTACATTTTGATTTCTTTTGACAATACATCGAAGAGGTTGGTTGTTTTTGTAGATAGTGTCCTAGTGTGGATTTGATTTAATTTACTTTGGGCTATTTCTGATTATAGTACACAATCAACTTGCTTGTTCTTTTTTGCAAGTACATGTAGCTTTCTCTTAATGTCCTGAATGTTTAAAAAGTCAGGGAAGGAAAGCCTGGAAAATCTTTATCTTCTGATATTATTTTTGTCTTACTAAAACAACATTATTATGACCACCAAGACTTTTTTGAAACTAATTCAAAGGCAATTTTATAACCTTAGTGCAATGCCCATTGCATTTATGTTTGTAATACATGTATATGGTTTTGTAATGACTCATTGTAACGGTCACATACTGCAAGAGGTGATGAGCAAGGCTAGTGAAATCGTCTTGGGGTGATTTCTTTTGAGTCTTTGTAATCTTGAAATCGCAACATGCAAATGTCAGATTGCCAAATGTAAAAAAGAATGTTTATTTTACTTAGATATTGACGAATGCTATGGGAATTCATCGATCTGTGATTCTGAAAATGGAGAGTGTCTGAACTCAATCGGCTCTTACAACTGATTATGTAATTCTGGATATGAATTGAGCAATGATGGCACGACTTGCAACGGTAAGGATGTAACGTAATGCCTTTTAGTGACATCTTTAAAACTCTTTTGATTCAGAATGCTTTGAATTACAAGCTGTACAAACATGATCTCAAGTCCAAAAGACCCTAGCAAATTTAAATCTACTCCTGTAACAGACAGTATTCTGTGCCATTAATAGTTAATATTCAATTGAAAATGTTAGTTATAACTACCTAAACGAGTAATGCAAAATGACATTTATAATTGCCATTTTTTGTGTACAAATTGGCTATTTCATGTTATTTTTATGCCTCCGCCACCGAAGGTGGTGCCGGAGGCATCATGTTTTTGGGTTGTCCGTCCGTACGTCCGTCCCGTTTGACCGTTATCACAATATCTCAAGAACCATTTAAGATTTAAACTT
>BEXV01002420.1:11361-21619 GCA_003118195.1 Hemicentrotus pulcherrimus
TAGAATTCAACTTTTCATCCACCAAATGAATTCAAACACTTGCATTATACAATCTTCAATACCTGTATCACCATTATCGCAAATAATAAAATCACAATCTATATCTACGGCTAATATATGAAGAATATGGTAGGGTATTCTGCAATTAAGCCAACTTGGAAAATCATTGTAAAACATCAAAATATAGCGACTTACTTTCAGCAATTTACATTGTGATAGTTTAGGCCTGTAGTATAACTTGTTGGTACTAGAATGTGATGCCTAAGTGAGTAGACCCTAGTGTAGCATTGAGATGTGATAATGTGAGATGTGTATTCAATTATCTTAGAGAATGTAAAACTTGATAATTTCTCCATGAACTGAAATACAATTCTGTATGTACATGTACATGTACATGTACTGTATGTAAAGGGTCTAGTCAGTGAAAAACAAAATCTTATTCAGAAGGTTATTCTTGGGTTAATCTGTGAAGCCAAGTACATTCACACAAGATTTTGATAGTGAACGGTATGTACAGTAAGAATGATAGTCCATAATGTCTACAGTGTACATGTACATGTACATGTATGTGTAATGCATTTGACTGTACCAGTTGTATGGGTTCCACACTTCCTGAATACAAATTTATCATGACAGATTTCTCTTGGAATAACTCTTCATTCGTGGAATGTAAACACCAATGCTTTACTTTGTATCTCTAATGTTAATTCTTTATTAACTGTGGTTGACACATCATGTACATGTACGTGTAGGAAGTAGTACTGTAACCACAGCCCACAGGCCACAGTGAGCAGGATTCTCTAGCAGCATCCCAAAGGCATTGATTTCAAATTCGTGATTGAAAAATAGGAAAATTGACAAAATTGGACAGGACCAAAGTACATACTGTACCCTGTAATCTGTTTTTCAGAACCCTGTACTGAATGGTGTACAATGTGCTGCGCACATATTCAATCAGTTACTTTTGATAATTTTGGTCATTACAACAAGTGGGTTATTGATGTAGACAAATGCTCATGTACCCTTTACAGCTCATACGTGTATGTTATTACCAGAGGGAAATGAAATCAGTCAGTCACACAATAGTGTCTTACAGTAAGAAAGTAAACGGGTTACCTTGCATAATTTGAATACTACATGTACAATGTAGGACACTGCTAACTTTTAGATTTTACAGATACTGAGATAGAACATAAAAGGTCATTACACACAGTACATGTACATGATATATTCAAAATTCCTGCAAAGTTCTACAGAATTTGATGTGGCCGCTCATGTAGTACCATTAAAATACTTGTAATGAACAACCTTCAATATATGGAGAAGCTATCTACAGTGTATTAACTCAAAATATGATTGCTCTTTTTTCAGAAAGGTATTATACTGGTACTCATTATTGTAAGTGGTTTTAAGCACAAGTTAGTACAGTACATTGTAACTACATAGTACTTGTAAGCCTGTGTATCGACCAGTGTTTGATATGATTATGGTCTGTTTACAATGCTTCATTGATCACCTGTGGAGAGCCTAGGATTACCGACCAATAAAATTGATTTTTGTACAATGGTACAATTTTCATATATTACAATTACAAATAAGTAAGTGCATGTACATGTATGTACATGTATATATATTCACAGAGTGCAATTGTAAACAGGAAAAGTCAATTGAACAAATACATTATCTACTACTGTATGTATTTGTAACTGTGCTTTATACAGCCTTTTCACACACAGCTAAAATTCTTTAAACATGACTAGTTTAAACGTGTTTCGAACGTGTTTAAACTAATCACGAGCCTTTCACACACAGAAATTTCGGTGCGATCTTTAATCGTTTCGTGATTAACTACTGCTCGTAAAATGCGCAGTAGTGCCATTGCGCATTGAAGGTCATGTCACGTCAATCAAAGCGCACGCTCCATCCAGTTTAATCATGACTAAACACGAATTTCCTTTCACACACAAAATGTCAAGCTCTCTAGATACGAACTTCGTATCTGTAGCCTGCTTTTAGGGGCGTATAGATCGCGACTTCGTATCTATCCCAACATCGTATAACCGATGTTCACACTGGGAAATTTTGTCTATAATCATGACTAAATTTTTACGATGATTCTAATCATCACTAGATACAATGAATTTTAGCTGTGTGTGAAAAGGCTGATAGTACATGTACCAATATATTGTATGTATACATGTTACATGTATACTGTATATTTATAAAAAAACAGTTTAACTCCAGTGCACATGTAGTATAGTCAAGCTGCCCATGTACTTGTAATAATCTTTCCATACCTTGGCATAGCTCTAAAGTGATCCAAATGTTAAATTCCATAGCGATTGTAATGGATGCAAAATGCTTTCAATACTCATGCACCAGGATCAATTATTTTATGCATTTCATGCAGGTACAGTAACTGGGATCCGGAGTGCATCTCAACGGGAAATAAGGACAAATTGCTCTATAATGATATGCTGAAGTGAAGTGTGGGTACTTGAGTTGTTTTGTCCAATGGTGCAGTATGTTACCAGCATAAAAATGTGAGACCTCTAATACAAACACTTTTAAGAGGCCGACACACACCCACCCACATACATACGGAAGTGTGTAATGTACATGTAGCCAGAATGCAATCTACATGTACAGTACATAGCGTTGCTTGGCAGTTCACCCATGACTGTTTAAACATACATTTATGCCTGACTTTGGGAAGGTGATAATTGAAATGAGTATTATCATATAAATAAGAGATAATCTCTACGTAGTTTATGTGCAACAAACCATGAGATGCCTTACTCATTGGAGTGTCGGTGTTCATCGCAGTCATTCAATTTTGATTTTGATTAAATTTTTGATGCAATATTTGAGTTTTATGTTGTTTCATTATGCATGATTTATGGTGGTAGTTTTAGTAATTCATATTTTGATTGTACATCGACTTGTAAACTGAGCAATTTCAGCTTGCCTTTCCAACTGCATGTTCTTTTATTGCAATAAACTGAATCAATTTGATTCAATTCAATTCATATGATCTATTTAAAGTATGTGGCAATAGTGACATGTACATGTATGATTGAGTGCAGCCCAATTTTTAAAAATGCACTAACATGACAACAAAAGTGATGAATTTTATCTGAAGAAAAATAAAGAATACACCAAGGTGTGATACCAGGTACATTTAAATTACCAAGAAAGAGAGAGAGAGAGAGAGAGAGAGAAAAAAAAAAGAGGAAGAAGCAGAAGTAAAGGACAATAAGTTTGTTTTTTATTACACTAAAACCATGGCCTGTATTAATGAGGTCATGACTATCTTAGAAGGTCCGTCTACTGACTATCAGATAAGGCTGTGTGTTCACAGATCATTCAAGTGGGAAGATTAACCTGTTGAATACTCAATCACAACGATATGTAGAAAAAGAAAAGTAAAGAATACATTCACTTACATTTTATACAATTCATTGAAAGACCCATCTGTGTATTAAACAGTTGTGTACAGTTTGTACCACTTGATGTGTCATTTGGCTTGACATTGACCCTCTTTTGGTCAGGTGCAAGAGAGTTCACACTCCTCCTACTTCAATATATGTGAAAAACATCTGTTTTCACTCAGTTTCGCACATATGTCAGAATTGTGTGTGGAATATTTTAATTCAAGTTTGCCAGCTACATGTACAGCACAAGTACATGTACAGTACATGTACTGTACATGACACCTAGTAATACAGACAATCTATACAACACAATACACATGTAGTTTGTTCCGTTTTTTTAATGTCTATCGTAGTTAATAATAGAGACAGTTGCATGGGTTGGATGAAGATGTACATGTAAATGTACATGTACATGTACATGATCTCTATTTCATATTGAAAGATCCTAATATTGTATTTTTCTGGAATCTGGATGTTCCTATATTAGTTCTGTACCGTAAGTATTCATGGAGATGTACATATATGTAATTGATCTTTTAAAATTAATCCTTTTTAGTACATTTCTAATTAAAAAATCCAATCAAACTGGCTATCAGTTTGCTTCTGATGTAATAAACCTATAAAAACCTATAAAAATCTATAAAAGATTGGCAATATCAGAAGAATAATTTTAAAAATATGTTGAATATTGGTACATGTACATGTATGTAAAGTTTAAACAGCAATTTATCAGAGCATATAAAAGTGTACAAGTGTATTGTCTTATGTCTAGACATAAGTACAGTGTAATCATTTTGTTGCAACACAAATATCTGTATTTCTGAAGTACAAGTACATGTATGTACACATCTAGAAATGCTTTTTTTTGGGGGGGGGGGTGGGTGGGTAGGAATCATAGAATACAGTATTTGTTGAAAAATAGTAACATAAATTTTGCTGAAGGGCTGATTTTTGTTGTTGTTTTGCTTGAAAGAGACTTGCAATGTAATGTATTTAGAAATTCCAACTAATCAAAGTTTTGTTTTTCCATTTTTAAAAATAATTTTTTCCATGCAGATCTTTGGTCTTGGTATCATCGTTGGAGGTAGTCTGACATTGACTCTCTACAGTGAGTATGTAGACTTCACTGGTAATACAGGCACAGCTATACCTATAGCTCTCATCTGTATTGGTGTCTTCATATTCCTGACTGGATTCTTTGGATGCTGCGGAGCAGCCAAGGAGAACTACTGCATGCTGGGAACGGTCAGTATTCTCAGCTAATAAAAGCTACATGTATTTTGACTCATGATTGTCATACATATATAGGAAGTCTACCCTCGTAACAGTTGGTATTAATAAAAGCAGAAAAAGGGGAGAAACATGTCAGTTAAAGTTTGAGCAAAAACCGATTGAAAATAAAAAGTTATGGATTTTTGAAGGTGCAATCAATCAAAACAAAATTGGCAACTTTGTGTCGTACACAATGTATCTTGTGAGTTCCACTTCCTTGTTATACACACACACACAATTGAAAAATGTATATTCCCTTCAGAAAATTTTCAGTCATGTGTTCACCCTAAATATAATTATTGCAAATATGTTTTTATACAACCCCTGTATAAAACAACAATTCCGTCATCAATTTACTAAGAAAATGGGAGGTTTATGAAATTGAATGTACAGAGCAAATTGGAGAGGAGCTCGAAAGATACGTCACAGTGTTGGCAATTTGTGTTTCACTGATGAAAACTTAAAAAAGACATAACTTTCCTTATTAATTGGATATTGCTAAAACTTTCCCTAATTTGTTTCTTTCAGTTATCTGGTTTTGTTTAATCCGACTTGAAATTAGAGCAGACTTCCCCTTTGAAAAATACAAGTTTTAAGAAGTCGCTTTTATCACAATATATTTTTTCTTGTTTCTTCTTCTCTTTGAATTATTTTGTGAAAAGTACTTTTGATAAATACTTTTATGATGCATGCTTTCATCATGGCATTTCATGTAATCTTTGGGTTATTTTATGATTGTCCATCTCTAGTATGCTTTCATCATGGTCCTTCTTCTGATCTTGGAGCTTGCTGCTGGTATCTCTGGCTATGTCCTACGTGATGACATTGATAAGCTGGTCGATGATAATATGAATGAGCTTCAGAAAGACTATAACACATCTACTTCAACGCAACAACTCTTTGATAACATGCAGGAGAATGTAAGTATCCTACCTCCAAGACATTCTTTAGGCCAAATAAAAAAAAAAAACATGTTTAGAGTCCTGACTTTGAAAGATAGGAAGGAGGAGGCTCTTTTTTTTCTTCTTCTTCAAAATGGCTGCTCGGCACATTTTCCCTGACAGTCTCTCAAGATGGCCGCAGGCATTTTTTAAAAATCAGAATTGGATCATTTTAGCAGTGTGGTTTTCATGTTTTTTTTTTCTTTATTTTTTTAATTTTGTTAAAGGAGGCGGCCCCCAAAAAGGAAGCAGGCGGGGACGCTAAACATGAATTTTTTTTTTTAATGGCCTTATTTCATATGTGTTTTTCCTGGACAGCGGAGGGGTAATCTGTTTTCCCTTAATCCGTTGCATACAAAAACCTGATGGTCCCTGTATTAAGCCTATGGGACTTTGACAATGCAGGGGTCAACGCAGTTATGAGAGACTATAGGAAGCATTGAAACAATCTCAGATACTTTCAGCACTCGGGTGTTTTCACTATATATGTTGATCTGCAATATAAATCCATAGAAAGAGCCTTTGACAAAACATATTCACTGTTTGCCATCTTCATACATTCCCTGTTCTGTACTACATTGTGCAGTGAAATATTCTGAAGAACAAAGTCTGGAAGTCAGAGAATTTGATTTGTTTACCAAACTGCTTAGCGGCAGACTCAGTCTTTGTGATTACTAACCTACCCTCATTTCTCTTTCCACTTGAGGTATACCAGGCATACCTGCCTGTATCACATGTGTGGTAGATGATTTTACACAAACAACAGAGTTGCAACTCTGTTTTCTTCAAACTTTAAAAAACTTTCATTCAAATTATTTTTTGCGCTCAATGTTGTGTGAATAATAGATTTTTCATAACAATTTGAAGAACATACATGTACATGTATGTAGCATGAATAAAGACAATTTATCATGCACATTTTGCACATTTGAAACAAATTGATCTGTGTAAACATTTTACTCACAATTTTATAATATTCTTTAAATCAACATTACTGCTTTTGGTGTACCGGTATGCTAATCTTGAGTTCAGATATACATGTAATGGATTGTAATTTGATAGATATTGACTTTAAATTAATAACTTTTAAGCATGAAGATTATGCATTGTTAGACCCCTATGCATTGTTAGACCCCTATTATCATGACGCACCAATAATAATGCTGGTAATGAGCTGAGTGGATTCAGCAGTCAATGGCTTAACTCACTATGGGAACCAGATGCCTTTTGTATTAGAGCCTATTTGGAAAAAGTGAATTCAGGATTTACAGGTGTAGTTGTATATTTGTTTGGTTGACAAAACCAGAACTCAAGATTACAATGTAATCTAGCTATAATTAATTGTCCAATGTATGTTCATTTTTAAGGGGATCTGAATCACATACCGGTACTCCATACAGCCTGTAGCAGGAATAACTTAAACAGAATTGTATTACCAATACATCGGTAGCATTTATATTATCATTTATTTGTTATTGTCATTCTTTGTGTCTTTTGTTGAATAATGATTAAGATTCTTACTTTCATGTTAAAGATGAAGTTGAGTTCTGGTCATGCGATTGCTTTGTGAAAGAAACGGTGTGGAATCGACCAGAAAAGGTTGATCATCTAGTATATAAGAATTTGCGTGTATTGCAAGGTTCTGGAATCATCAAAATGATAAGAAATTTGGTAAAGTTACAAACACTGTACACAGAAAGATGTATATGGGACTACACGAACACGTGGCGAAAAAATCCTCCCCCCCGAGTTTTACGATAAACATGACATATTTAGAATATGAAGGCATTTGAAGAGCCATGCTTTTTAGGGAACATGTCTTATCTGATGTTCTTCCACACTTGCATAATGAAAAATGATAAAGTTCACGAATTATTTTTCACCTCTTCCCACAACTCAACCTTCTCTTTAACATGTTGGCAGTATTTCACGTGTGACAATGTTTGAGGGTGCACACATGTTTTTGTTACAGCTCAGAATCATGACCCTGTCCAGGGACCCGTTTCACAAAGCTTTTTTTTTCAATGACAAATGACTAAAATCAGTGACAAATCTGCCGATATCTAATCAGAAACAAGGATTTCGGTAGCTTATTACTGAAACTGTCTTTGTCACTGGTGACACGTTTTGTGAAACACCCTCTGCTGCACTTCTCTTACAATATCTATTTAGTTCCATTTGCAATTTCTGGATATTCATTGGCAGAGCTAAAAAAAAAATTACTTCTGAAGGAGTAGCATTGATTTCATGAATTGTATTGGTACAGTCAAACCTGTCTATAGTGACCGCCCAAGGGAAACACAAAAAGTGGCCTTTGTAGACAGGTGGTTTTTGTAGACAGGTGGTCTTTGTAGACAGGTTCCTTTAGTACATGATTCAATGAGAAACCATTTTCTAGGGAAACAACAAATGTGGCCTTTGTAGACAGGTGGTCTTTGTAGACAGGTACAGATGTAGTCACTAAAGCAGGTTTGACTGTACCATGTTTTACTTGCATCCATAATGTTTTTGAGACTGTTTAAGGTCTCAAACCTTAAACTTCGGAAATGTACACATGTTCAACTGTATGCAAAATGTTAATAACAAGAAAAACTGAATAAATATGGATTTCCTAGACAGATTCCAAATTTGCAGTAAATATGGTACATATACATGTACATGTATTTCTGGCAATGATAACACATCGTATAAAATCTGGTTTCCATGGCTTCTAGACTTGCTAATTTTTATTTGAATTACACAATTACTTGAATCTCCAATAAATCAACGCTACATGTGTATGTATAACCATTAATAACACTCCTCACCACCACCACCACCCATCTTCCATCATTCTTTGATCAGAGCATCATTTTCAAGTTTTGATAGATTCATGCATGTCCACCAAAGCTCAATGTACATTTATGTTGATCTGGCTACTGTAATACCTACTCCTTTTTCATTCAACTTTGCTGCATTATGATTTCTCTTGTATGTAACTCTTACTAACTCAGATGGTTCCATCCATGTACCTGTATGTAATCTATTATACAATGTTTTTGCAGTTGCTACATGTACTGTAACTTGTTTAACTATGCTGTTTGTTCATTCTAATCATACACAGTTTTGCACTTTAAAAAAAAAAAAAAAAAACCTTAACTTCCATGCATGTATATAATCTCATTATCAATGCTTTCTATTTTTTAACCCACATTGCATCACCCTTTCTCATCCATCCATTTCTCATCCATCCTTATGATATTCACCTCCCATCCTACTCACACCCACCTCCCTATTCACACCTGCTTTATCAACCTATTAGTTGGAGTGTTGTGGGAAAGACAACTACACAAAGTGGTTCGGCAGCTTCGGTGTTAATAATACAACCAGAAAAAACAACCAGATAGTACCAATGTCATGCTGCATTAAACAAGAATATGGCTGTAACATGGATGTGTCCCCTGATCCATATGTAGCAGGACAAAATATTTATGTATCCGTAAGTCTGACTACATTTTTATTTTCTAGACCTTTATTATGTATTTCAATGTTTTCTCCCTGTGTTGATCAATGTGTATGTGTATAGCTGAAATGCTGTGGAGTGGATAACTACACTGACTGGATGGGATATAACATGTCTACTCCAGACATGGTCCCAGAGTCATGCTGCATGGAACCTGGTACAGCAGACTGCAATAAAGTTGGCTCAGCTACCTTTGCTATCTATACAACTGTAAGCTCCCATATGGTCAAGTATAACGGTTTCTCAATCATGGAAATGGAGATATAGGCTCTCATTATCACTTGCATTTGCTACAATTTGTCTGTCTCAGGATCTGGGATTCAATGTTTTTAATTGATTTTATTGACTCCATAAGATACGGGCCCTCCAACTCTGAAGTGGTAGAAATATAAAACGAAAGAAACATCGTCATTTTTTAACTTTTGTTAATGGAATCAATAATAATCTCGTAGCATAAGATTTCTTAATATTCCACAGGATTATAAAATAAGTATAAAATAAACATTGGGACACTTCTAAGAAATTCTTGTTACTAAATGTTTATAGTTTGTTTATTTTGTTCATCGATAGGAATGATAATTTTATTCATAAGGTTACACTCATTACCTACTTGTACTACATGTACAGATGATGTTCATTGAAACCAGTTCAATCTATTTAAAAGAATTATTTACCTATCATTTGAGCTATAATTATCTCTTTTTATTCGAAGAAAATTCTGCATCGGTGACTATTTTAACCTTTTTGGATGTCTGATTACATATGTTTGTTTGATGTTATTTCAGCCTTGCTACAATGCACTCAAAGATCTTCTGATTACTAACATTGGAATCATTGCTGGAGTAGCTATCGGCATTGCTGTCATTGAGGTGAGTACATCTGACAGGTTCTTACATTCAAGATTTGTGTGAGGTCTGTCCAACATAGCACCAATTAAGGCATTCAAAACCATGATTGTCTGAAGAAAAGCAAATTAATTGGAAAGGTGAATTGAAGTGCCTCGCCAAAATATAAAGTGGAGAAGTATTCATTACTATGATAAGCATATTAATAGATTTTTAAATAAATATATATTTTTTGTTTTGTTGGGGGGGGGGGGGGGGGGGGGG